>OX457045.1:4088154-4168154 GCA_949752735.1 Lumbricus terrestris
GTCGTCGTCGTCGTCGTCGTCGTCATCATCATCATCATCATCATCATCATCATCATCATTATTAATGTATTATTACAATAAATGTAATGGTCTCCTGTTTGCCTTTCTGAGCAATTGTTTTCCATTTTCTCCTAGCTATTCAGTCACAAATTACAAAAGGACCGGTGAATGCTCTGAAAGAAGTCAATGACAGTATTACGCTGGAGTGTGTCACCAACAGTAAGAACTGTGACGAGGTCGAGTGGAAGAAGATGGAGGGAGCACAGTCAGCAAGAATAGTGTACCGTGATGGCATAATAATTAACGGCTTTCCCGGTGAACGATACAGCGTTAATAGTACTGGTGGTTGCAGTCTAACCATTACACAGCTGAGAATTAGCGACTCGGGAAGATTCAGTTGTGCGCATATAGCGGATTATAACGAAGAGATAAGAAGCGCGATTCTGGTTGTCATCGGTAAGTCATCTAATCAAATCTAATCTAATCTAATCTAATCGAAGCTAATGATTTCTGTTGCATCGCTATTGCAATCGATGGTCACTTCAAGTCGAAGTCTGAAAGATTAGAGAAGCCAGAAGTCATGGCAGACAAGGGTAGGATATGCCATTTGATGGAATCTTAGCGTCAACGACATCAAAAAACTGAAGACTGATGGGCAGTGAGTGAATTGGACAGTTTGGACGAGCTGCCAATAAATAATCTCCCTCTCTCCCATCCTCCTTCTCCGTCTGTCTGTCTGTCTGTCCGTCTCTCTCTCTCTCTCTCTCCTCTCTCTCTCTCTCTCTCTCTCTCTCTCTCTCTCTCTCTCTCTCTCTCTCTGTATGTGTGTCTGATCACAGCAATAGTTGCCTCTTGTTCCTGCTTCCACGACATTCACCCATACTACGTGACATCCGTAAATCACTTCCACTGCATGACTTTCGTCATCCTTCATCTGCGATAGTATTGTCTGTGGGCATTTGGTCTGCAATTATTGTCTCTCCTCTACAAATACATCTGAGTTTCAAGCCACCCATAACGCTGGTGCTCTCCACATAGTGGCGTTCTTAAAGACCCATGGACTTCCCTCTAAGGCCATGCACACGGTTACCGAGGCTACCACTGTGGCTCGCCTCATGTATGCATCGCCTGCATGGTGGGGGCTCACTACGTCCGAAGACAGACTCAGAATGGAGCGATTGTTGCGTCGTTCACGGCGAATGGGATACCTGCCTGAGGACGCTGCCAGTGCTGTGGCAAGGGCATCAAAGGCCGACATTGACCTCTTTCGTTCAATCAAAAGATGCGAAAGTCATGTCCTGCGAAGCATCTTTCCCCCACGGACTCAACTCTGCTATAACCTTCGTCAACGACCACACGACTTCTCGCTGCCTGTCAAGGACGACCGTAATTTCATCCCACGCATTTTATACCGACGTGAAGAAAAATCATCCCATTGATCATCTAATGCCATACTAACACTTATGACCGTTACTTAAGATGACTTTTTAAAAATAAAAAAACTTTTATATATTATTTTCTATATATCTCTTCATGTACCCATGTGCG
The DNA here is from genome assembly GCA_949752735.1 of Lumbricus terrestris. Taxonomy (NCBI): domain Eukaryota; kingdom Metazoa; phylum Annelida; class Clitellata; order Crassiclitellata; family Lumbricidae; genus Lumbricus; species Lumbricus terrestris. The sequence continues at coordinate 4,089,703 of OX457045.1, forward strand.
GTGTGTCACTTGGTTTTTACCATTAAACGAAAATCTATATATACGGTTCGACCATAATTGTCTCCTACTTTATTTGTCACTCCTTTCACTGGCTTCCTATCCACTCGCGCATTCAATTCAAAGTCTGCTCCCTTATGTGAAACTGTCTTGGGGCTCGGATACACGTATGCCTGTTCCAGTATCTTCTTAATCCAGTAATAGCAATAATAAAAGAAATTAATGGTAGAAACTAATATAGGCCTAATCGTATACAGTTGAAGCTGGTAAAGTTTCTTTTGTAATTCAGATGTGACAGCATCATGCCGGTCGAATTTCGCTAGAGGCATTGACTACACCTTTTTGACTGCCATCAACGTACCGGCTAAATCCGTGGAGCCATCGAATGTGATTCTGTCTTTTCTAAATAAAGCTGTTGGTGATACAGAGGTAATGGACGACAGTCAGGCACAAACTGTTAAGATAACACTCAATGGAATTGCGAGAAAAGAGAATATCACGCAGCGTGTGTGTAGAGCGTCTCTTCCCCCAAATAAAGCGGATGGCTTTGACAGATCCACTGCGACCCTGGATGTTTGCACCACTCAGGAGCTGAATGTGTCAAGTGAGTTTAATTTTGCATTGATTTTATTATTAATCCCAGCATTACCATACTATCAAGTAAAATGGCCTGTTGTTAGACCTTTTTAATAGTCTGGAGCTGCTCTCTTCGGCCCTTGCCGTAAACATGGCCTAGGCCTAAAGTGGGACTTTGTGCAGCCATATCAACAGTTAATGCAGAGTTTTTCCCCATTGAGCTAACGTGTTAAAGTTCAATCAACGCAATGCCATATAATAAATTAAATTTCTCACGCCCCAGTAGGCTAGTAGTAGCCTATGGCGTTAAGACCAGAGTGCTTTAAGTTTGATGCATGGATACTTGTTAATGCGTGTAGGTCTTTGTATTTTGCTTGCTTATCGATATCATGCAATTGCCTGCATCAGCGATATTCGGTGCAGGAATTTTTAGCGTGCAGTTCTACACAAGATGTGCAGAATTAGTTGCAAATGGATTGTGCAGCTGTAGAAGCACTTCTGTGCATAAAAAAATAATGGTAAAGAAAATCATTCCTATTAGATTTCTAGTAATTTACCGTGGAGACTGGGAAGTAAAAATAAATTATTATTATTATTATTATATATTTTTATTTTTTATTTTTTTATTATTATTCCTTTTAATGTCTTCAACAAACAATATCAGTAACAGGAAGTACAAAAAAATAGGGAAGTAGTGGCTAGTGTTATATCTTCTCTTAAACCAGATCAGCTAAAGTGCCTCGAAAGGCCACCGAGTTGAAACGCTGAACGGTTATAGAGAGGCGTTGCAGCAAAAAAACAGGTCTCTCTCAGTTCGCCAGAAGACAAAGATAGGATGCGGCCTAAATCTGACAAAAAGTTAAGACCATCAGAACAAATTGGACCTAAGGTCTCAAGGGCTAGAGGGACAAAGAAATGTGTGTTTATAAGATCGACGTATTTGTTATTTTTCCTCTCCGCTGCTATCTCGGCTGCAGACCCCGCCGTCGTTGCCGTGGCCTGGAGATATGAAGGAGCAAGTGTGTCAATAATACAGTTGCATCCCACACAAGATGGCGACCCGCACGCCATGGAATCATGGTCAGACCGTCTGGTCTTCTGCCATCCGTGCGTAGTAGTCCTGGCGGTTCTTTTATGGATGGGATCCCTGCTTTTGAAAGGGAGCGGTGTATGATGTCATTGATGGTGCCATGACGAGCAATTCGACCGAAGCCGAGAGAGCAGGACAGGCCGTGGTTGCCTCTGGCGTCAATTTGGGCTCCGCAGGCGCAAGTGTGGGGTTCACATATTGCTGCTCCAAGTCGCAATCCGACGGCCACTTATTATTATTATTATTATTATTATTATTATTATTATTATTATTATTATTATTAATGTATTATTATAATAACTGTAATGGTCTCCTGTTTGCCTTTCTGAGCATTTGTTTTCCATTTTCTCCTAGCTATAGCAAAAGGACCGGCAAATGCACTGAAGAAAGTCGGCGATAGTGTTACGCTGGAGTGTGTCACGAGCAGTCAGAACTGTGACCAGATCGAGTGGATGAAGACTGACGGACCGCAATCATCGAGACATTTGTACAAGGATGGCATTGGAATACTTAACGCCTTTCCCGGTGAACGATACAGCATTAACAGTACTGATGGTTGCAACCTAACTATCACACAACTGGAAATTGGCGACTCTGGAAGATTCATTTGTGTGCTAACAGTGGATGGTAGGGAAGAGATAAGAGGTTCCGTTCTGGTTGTCATCAGTAAGTCATCTAATCAAATCTAATCTAATCTAATCTTGTCTTTAGCCGACTTCAATCCGAAGGTTGGTCGCACCATGAACCGTCAGTCTCCAAAATTAATGTGTGTTTCCTGTGTATAATCTAATCTAATCGAAACTAATGACTTCAATTGCATCGCTATTACAATCGATGGTCACTTCAAGTCGAAGTCTGAAAGATTAGAGAAGCCAGAAGTCATGCATGCAGGCAAGGGTAGGGTATGCCATTTGATGGAATCTTTGCGTCAACGATATCAGAGAACTGAAGACTGATGGGCAGTGAGTGACTTGAACAGTTTAGACTAACTTCCAATAAATAATCTCCCTCTCTGCTATCCTCCTTCTCCGTCTGTCTGTCTGGCTGTCTGTCTGTCTGATCACATCAATAGTTGCCTCTTGTTCCTGCTTCCACGACATACGCCCATACTCCGTGACATCCGCCAATCACTTCCACTGCATGAATTTCGCTATCCTTTGATCTTAGGATTGTCTGTGGGCATGACATTGTGGTCTACGATTACAAATACATCTAAGTTTCAAGCCACCCTAAACGCGGACGCTCTCCACATAGTGGCGCTTTACGGTTCGACCATAATTGTCTCCTACTTTATTTGTCACTCCTTTCACTGGTTTCCCATCCACTTGCGCATTCAATTCAAAGTCTGCCCCCCCATGCGAAGCTGTCTTGCTGACTCGGATACACGTATGCCTGTTCCAGTATCTTCTTAATCCAGTAATAGCAATAATAAAAAATAATGGTACTAACTAATATAGGCCTAATCACATACAGTTGAAGCTGATAAAGTTTATTTTGTAATTCAGGAGTGACAGAAGCGTGTCTGTCGAACGTGACGAGCAACGCATCGATTCAAAACGATAGCTACAGCTTTTGGACTTCCATCAACGTACCGGATAAATCCGTGGTGCCATCGAATGTGATTCTGTCTTTTCAAAATAAGGCTGTTGGTGAAACAGAGACAATGGACGAGAGTCAGCCACTAACAGTTAAGACGACACTCACTGGAATTGCACGAAACGAGAATATCACGCAACGTCTGTGCATAGCATCTTTTCCTCCCACAACACAGGTTGACTTTGACGGGACCACTGCTACTCTGGATGTTTGCACCACACAGACATTGATCGTGTCAAGTGAGTTAACTTTTGCATTAATTTGATTATTAATCCCAAGATTACCACACTATCAAACTAAAATGGCCTGTTCCTAGACCTTTTTATTAGTCTGGAGATGCTCTCTTCGGCCCTTGCCGTAAAGATGGCCTAGGCCTAAGGTGGGACTTAGTACAGCCATATCAACAGTTAATGCAGAGTTTTTCCCTCGTTGAGCTAACGTGTTAAAGTTTAATCAACGTAATGCCATGCAATAACTTAAGTTTCTCACGCTCTAGTAGCCTATGGCGTAAAGGGCAAAGTCACCAGAGTGCTTTAAGTTTGTTGCATGGATAATAATTATTGTTAATGCGTGCAAGTCTTTGTATTTTTGCTTGCTTATCGATATAATGTAGTTGCCTGCATCAGTGATATGCGGTGCAGGGATTTTAGCGTGCAGTTCTACACAAGATGTGCAGCATTACTCGTACATAGATTGTGCAGTTGCAGAAGCACTTCTGTGCATTAAAAAAATAATGGTGTGTGCGTGCGTATGTGTGTGCGCGCGTGTGCATGCGTATGTGTAGATGTTGTGCGTCTGTACGACTTTTGATCTGTTCACTGCAATATTTTTATGCTTTGTTGGAGCAGATTCGGTTTAACAGATCGCTGTCCAGACGACTTTATCGGTTGGGCGACATGGTCAGCAATGAAGCAGAACGACGTCCGTCTCGAACATTTTATTCCTATTATTATAGGCTACGTAGGTTAGACATAGAATCAGAATTTCGAACATAAATCTAAATGAACAGGTTTTTACGTAGGGCTTATAAATAATGGCGGGCTTCGAACTGCAACGGTTTTCAATGCATTGATCGGCAGAGATTCTTCAACAGCACTGCTCGTTTAAACGGGCGCCTCGGTATTTAAGGAACTCCTGTGCCGTAGTTGTGTTGTCTCAGCATAATAACTAGTTAGGGTCTAGTCTACTTATTTCGTAAGACAGGACATCTTTAAGGCCTAATTTATGCTGCGTTTAATTTGTTAAATATAAATTATTTACAAGCAGCTTTGTTCAAGGCCGTAGCCAGGATTTTATTTCGGGGGGTGTTTCACCAATTTCCCTTCCCAAAAAACTACATTTTCCATTTCGGGGGGTGTTTTCATGGTTTTATTTCATGGTTTGTACGTCATATGCTCGTAAATGCATTATATTATTTTTCACATTTTCCATTTCGGGGGGTGTTCAAACACCCAAAACACCCCCCCTAGCTACGGCCTTGGCTTTGTTAATCAATGTATCTCTTTGTTATATTTAATTGCGCATGTAGGCCTATGACTTTATAATCTGCTACTTTAGGCTAACAGGCTTTCTAATGGTTTATTTTAAAATGTATGTAGGCCTAATCGCTGTAGCTTATACAATGTCATGCATACATGTGCGCTTGTTAGATCGAAGGCTACTTATTCACAGAACCACGAGTTGCCTATAACAAAACTGTATACGCTTATCGAAAGAAATTTTTACGACTTTTGCTCTAAATGTAAGCAGTCATTAACTTAGTTTTGGACGGTGCTTATAGTTGTCTAACTTGTCTCTATCTAAAGCGAGATTAAACAGTTGATTTGCTGCCCCGTACTTAAAACTCTAAGGTGAATTGACGTAAATTTATTATTTTCGTTTCATGTTGGCGCCAAAAATATGAGATTCAGCATTTTTTCCACAAAAAGACCTGTCCATATCACAATGACCATAATGTTGTCTAACACAAAAATCAATATATAGGCTTATATATCATTTACATCTTTCAGCCTTAAAATTCAAGGCCTAAGTACCACGAAAGTTAAAATAACTAGCATTTTTTTTACCTGCGCAGGTCAGCGGCCATATTGGTTGTTTATTAGACCACTCCGTCATTTCGGTGGATTATTTCAACTTTATTCAGAATTCGCGAAGTAATTTCACACACGTTCGAGTTTACTGGTTCTAGGTTCGTGTACCGAACTTATTTGTCGGGTTCGTCAAGGATTTTGCGTTGGAAGGGATTTTGTTCGCAAGTCGTCTTGTGTCGCCCACGTGTTGACGTTAGACGCCTCTTGATGCACACGGTCGAGTTCAACCATCAAGACCTTGCGGCTTCACCGCTGTTGTCTGGTGTTTACATATCGCCGAAGGACGGTTCACGCAGGTCAGTGGAGTTAACTCGATCGGATGTTGTCGCTGGTGGCGTTCAAAACTACCGACCGACAAGCGACAAATGCATTCTACTGTGCAAACTTTGTGCCCGACGATTGGCTGGACGCGCGCATCATCTTCAACCAGCGAGGAGCTTCAGTTTCGTCAGCGTTTCGTGTTTGCGAGCCCTGTCATCTGTCGCCGCTCTACTCTACTGACGCAACCTGTACCAGAGACTCTAAACATTCACACCATCTGAAAGCTGTTGACGGGATTCCGTTGGATGATTCTACGTGTCTGCGAGGGATCGCCACTGATGACTGTTTCCGGCTCACTGTGACTTATTTTGCTAATTGATGGAATTTTCTTGTTGTTGTGACACTTAACATCATTTCGGCTAGTTAGCGCAGAGAGCGCCTCTGAGTAGATTTCTTGAAGAGGCGCTATATAAATACTTGAAATAAATAAATAAATAAATAAATTTTGGCATATAGAAATTAGCTGAACAGAGAAGCACAAAATTGTAGGCAAAATTGAAACTGATTTCAAATTCTTTTAGCCTTGAACATTAAGACTTCTATCCTGTAAGTTTAAAATGTTATCATTGTAGCCCCTGTTTAATCTACATGTAAATAGATAGTTATATTTATAACATATATACAATTATATATACACACACGCACACACACACAATTGTGTGTATGGGTGTGTGCGCGCGCTTCTGAAAGTAGTCGTTAAACTTGACTAATTTTAACGATTATTTTCATTTGACTAGATCCTGACCGTAGGCTGACTGTTCGCCGTTGCCTATAGTTACTAATACCATTATTATTTAAAATTAAGACACTGGTCTAACGGAACATTCATTACATAGGCCAACAGTACTGTTACAGTGCTGTGGGCAGAGTAGACCTAAATTAAAATCTGGCATATTGATTAATGAGTGCCAATGCGGAAGTAGCCTATACCGGGTTTGAAAAACCAAAACTTGCTAATGCAAGTCCTCACGCTTAGTTTTGTAGGAGGCTGAGTTGAGTATAGGTTACGAAGGAGGTATTGCAAGTTCTTGAATTCGAAGATTATTCTACAGTTGCAATCGCCGACGTAACAAACGGAATTTGAGATTTTACCCAACAGACATATTGGTTTATTATATAACAATTTTAACGCAGCCTAGACCTTTCGGCCCACGGTCAACGAAATAACGATGGACGCAGGCTTTGCACTGATTTTCTTTGTACTGATGGTTTCAACAACAGGTTCGTGCTTTAATTAAGAACCTGTATAACGACTTAAACAGGCCCGCCGAGAGGGGGGACAGGAGAGGCAAATGCCCAGGGGCCCGGCGACTTTTAGGGGCCCGGAGGGGCCCGGGCTACAGTGATTATAATATGTTTCATATGTTGATTTCGGGCGGCGGGCCCAACCTATAATCACTTATATTACTTAGTCTAATGTTTGTGATTTATTTTGTTTTAAATAGGCTTATAGCCTAATAGGCTATAACTGTTACAATGCTACAACTGTTTAAGTTTCATGCAACTGTCCATTAGCCTACCTCACTTATCAATGTTTTGTCAAAAAACACGCTCACTCCCGTCTCAGAAGGTTCTTCATATACATTATGAGTTGTCAGATTTCAATCATAAGTGAACAAATCTAAATGATAAATTTCTCTCGAAAACGATGGAATGTTTTATAAACACACATCTGGAGTACAAAAACAAAAAAGAAAAGGCTAATAAGTTTGAAAAGGCAAAAATTGATAAGCTTATACAGTCGCACACTATATCTCAATTCAGAATCTCAAAAGAAGGCAATCAGAACCCTAATTAGACTTACTCCTACATCGGTTAATTATATAGTGAATTAAATTTGCCTGCATGATGATTGTATCTAAACCTATAAAATCAAGTTGTTACATTTTAATGAACCAATTTTCTTCTCATCCACCTGACCGATTTTTCTCAATATTTAAAAAAATACTTTTTAGCATCACCGGGGAACACTATCGGGCTTCGCGATCCAAAAATCTTACCGTTTCCCGAGATTGAAACATTTCATTTTCCATCCAATCCTAACGCTGTGTTTAAGACGCCATTTTATTTGCTTTCAACCATATTTTCAACATACATTGAAACCATCGATGATATAATTATTGATGATTGAAACCAGTACATTAATGACGTCACCGCCGATTTTAAAATTATAGCGCTTTGTGACGTTAATTAATATCTATACCGTATATGTATCACTAGCCTATTTAAGACGCAATAGTTTTCGCCGATCGGTTTTTAACGAACCAATAGATTTTTAACCTCTTTTTTTCGACGAGGGCAGGTCTTTTGACACGCGGTTTCGCAAAAATGCTGACTATAATAGCGCAAACATGGATGGGTGTGAGCTGGGTTGGACCGAAAACCTAAATGTCACGGGCAACGCTGGGCCCTCAAAGTGGTTGGACCGGGTGGGGCCGATGGAAGAAGTCGAGGTGGGAATGGCGACCAGAGTGGGATCGGGTTGGGGCCGATGTAAGACGAGGTGAGAAGGGCGGCGTGGGAGCGGGGTCAGGGGTGGCTGGGAACTAAAAATCGAAATTTCCCGGGCAACGCCGGGTAGATCAGCTAGTAGGTTATAACTAAATGGATAAAAATTAAGTTTGTGCTGTTAGTATCCTAATTCCAAAAGAAAACATTATAAATAAGAATTACGAAAATGCTTAAATTATAGAAATTGTAGAAAGGTTTTGTTTTGAAGTTGGCACTCTGCCGCCAGGGCCCGTGTTTAGGCCTACAGGCTACACAAAACGATTGAGACGATAATTATATAGATTATATGCTGCTATAAAGCTTTTAAGAAACGGTCCTCCAAGACATTCGGACAATTTTCCCGCTGATGAAGAAAGAACATTTCTGAAGTGCATTTTTTAGGTTCGCAGACAAGATGGAGAACTACCAGGATATTATAAGAGATATTGCAATTAAATCCAGAAAGGTCGCTTGTTAACTACCATATTATTTGAAAATTAAATTCTTATTTTATTTTTTTTTATTTTTTATTTTTTCCTCAACCAAAACAACACACAAACATGATACAATTATGGCAGTGAATAATACATTAACATGAATTTGGTGAAGAGGGGGAGACCCAGAAGGGATGTAAAATCCCGCTAATAGGGCCACCCATAATTCATGTAAAATATAAAAGAAAAAACATGACAGAACATTCAATTGCAGGAATAAAAAAAATGATGAGGAAGAGAGAAAAACAAATTAAGCAATCGACATTTCTGTATATAACGAGAAAAACAACTCTTAACTAATGACTTAACTAAAGACTTAACTAAGGGCTTGGCGAAACCACTGAGCAGAAACCTTAACCATTACATATCAGGAAGTGTTTTAAGTAGATAAAGGCGAAGTTTATGCTTAAATAATCTTGTGTTAGGTAGGGAATGAAGATGTGTAGGGAGAGAGTTCCAACATTGGGAGCCAGTATTTTGTATAGAGAATCGACGAGTATTATTATGTGCGTAGGGAAGGTCATAAACAGTTAATTTTCTAGTTGAATAAGAGTGGCGATCAGAGGTAAGGTTAAAGAAATCATTAAATACAAGTGGTAATAGGCCATGGTTATAACGGTACATAAACTCTCCTATTTGCAAGTGCCTAATTTGATCGATCTTTAATAATCCAAATTCCTTGAAATACAGAGCGGTGTGGGCTCGGCGAGGAATATTAGCTATAAAACGGATTGCATATTTTTGAAGGGTGACTAGTCTGATAAAATTAGATTTGTAAGTAGACGTCCAAATTAAATTACAGTAGGTTAAATAAGGATAAATAAGAGAATAGTATAGCATAGACCGGATAGAGACAGGAATCAGTTTAGATGAGCGAAATAGCATAGAATAATGGTTTTTAACATTAAGAACTGATTAAAATCATAAATGTAAGCATTAGCGTACATTCATGCCCTCACTATTGTTATTTTTAGTTGTTTTTGTGTAAATTCTCTCAAAAAAAACTAAAGATAGTTTGAGACCCGTGATTGCTCAACCCAGGGGCCCGGAATTTCTGTCGGCGGGCCTGGACTTAAATATAGAGGGAACAGATCTGCTTGATATAGCAAATAGAGCGCGATGCCACAGGATTCTTAGTCATACATGTACGCTTATAAAATATTAATAATAATTTCCTTTTAGTCAACAATCCGGTTGACACAATCATGCAACCGGTTACAGTGTAGGCCTACAATTATGGAGTTGAAACAATGCACAAGAATCCAGATCACAGAATAGGCCTACACAAATCTTAACTACTAACAAAACAGCTTGCAATATACGGCGCTGATAGCAGCCTACAGAGTATGTCTTTCCTACTTGGCTCCATCTCGGTTCCTCTAGCTTTCCATGCCAGCAAAACAAAGCTGACAGACAACAATTTAGTTACAACGGCATCCATCATTCCCATAACAACAGTTTGACCTAGGATATACTGTAGTTTACGATGTTGCAGTCACCACGAAATACAGAGAACAAGCCGGTATAACTGGCGTGATTTTTGTTGGCGCTGAGAAATTTTCGATGATTTAGATTGCATTAAGCCTACATTACAGAGTCATCTATTCTACAGCAAGCGCCTCTTGAAATAGTCACATCACTAGGGACGAACTTCGACGCGCACATGAAAAGCGCGGTCGAAAGTTTTTCGACCGATGTTTAAAGGTGAACCACGTTTAGAGTCCCTGATTAGCCAAAATTAATGGTTTCGAGAGCGAAGGACAACGATGGGTGTACATCGGCTACACATCGCCAGATAGGCTACGTGGCACCACATCGGCACGCTCTTCGGTCTTTGGCAGATGATACAGAGCCTAGAACTACCTCATCCAATGCGGGTATACGACTATGTGAGGAACGGCACTCATTCGCAACTTCGCAAGGTGGAAGCAGAAGTGATGATGTCGTGACGAATATGGTACTTCTTGCTCCAGGTTTTTTGGTGATGGATTTTTGGACCATCCAATGGCGAAAGTCGGTTGCGAGGGTCAAACACAAAGTACTTGTGCAGCAAGAAACATGTAGGTGCTGTTGTTGTTGTTCATTCATTCGGACATTTATATAGCGCTCCTTCAAGAAAAACTACTCAGAGGCGCTCCCAACTCCAGCGCGCACAAAAAGAACAGTTTTAAGTTTAGTAAGGAAGGATCCTGGTAGAGTCCCAGGGTGTAGGCGTAGCTCGAAAGGAAGGCCATTCCAGACCACTGGTCCAACCACAGAAAAGGCTCGATGTTGTTGTTGTTGTTGTTGTTGTTGTTGCTGCTGTTGTTGTTGTAGTCGCTTCTGCTGCTGACGATGTTGATTATGCTGTTAATTAAGTTGTTACGTGCGTAAGGTCACACGGAAATACGATGATAGTTTCGTGAGAAACTATAGACTCTAGTGAAGGAATATAGTAGCCTATAGGCTACCATTGGGGTAAATATCCAGCCACACTGCAACAGGTCTATTCTCAAGTTCTCAGGTTTCAGCAAAGCAGACTTACTAAGGCAGCATATTCTAGAAATATGCAGACTCGTTTTTAAGGTTCATAACTTAGGCCCAATTCTTTCTTAAGAAATGTTCCACTTCCACTACATATAGGCCTAAGTTAGTAGGCCTAGATATAATTATGTTATATAGTATGTTCCTTAATGCGTCAGTTGCGTTCTGTATTTTGGTGTAGGGCTACATAGGCCTACATTTTAAATATCTGTCAATGAGAGTAGGTTGCAGCTTTCCAATTATAAACGCTTCTTGTATAATTATGGTTGTCTGCCAAAGGCAAGGAACAGTCAGGCGTTCATGGTCTGAAGTCAATTTCTTTGTAAATCTGGTCAAAATTTGGATTTTCATATGGTAGGTAGGCCTACCGGTGGCGATTCAACCTTCATATCACTAGCTAGAGACCAAACATACCATTTCCCCCACGATCATCTAGCACCATACGGGGACCGCAAAAATATATCTAGGCAACATAGTTTCCACTTCATATGTCATGAGCTATAAAAAATAGAATTGCCTTCAAAGCAAATGCTTATTAAATAGGGGATCTCTCACTAACCTCGACATTCGCGACAAGGATGCGCAGGGCAAGTATAATTTATTGTGTGCCTACAGCATAAAACTATTAAATGGTCATAAAATTATGAAGTTCGCAGAGCGTCTGTCAACATAATCTTTTGACCAACTTTCGAGCCTGGTCCAAACCCTTGTAAAATCCCGGATTGACATTTAGGATTCTGCCGCGCTCTCGCCGCCCATTCAGTTGAGTGATCACTGGCCACTGCTTTATAGCTTTCGTTTTGTTTGAAATAGTTTACATTAGGCCCACAGGACGAAGTCCTATGTGATTTGCAGTCGCGTTCATCAGCAACTGCTGTTTGATTATGGTAGGCCTAAATGGCAGCTGTCGTCTGCGCATTCCAGTTTAAATGAGACTATTGCCAGGGCGATCAGTTTCCAGTTTTAATAATTGCTGTAATATTATTTTAATGTATACACCGCAAGCAAAAAATCGAATGTTTTCGTACCCCAACATTCTAAGTCATCGGAAATTTCTCATCGCCAACAAAAATCACGTCAGTTATACCGGTTTGTTCTCTGTCTTTCGTGGTGACTGCAACATCGTAAACTACAGTAGCCTAGACCTAACTGTTGTTATGGGAATGATGGATGCCGTTGTAACTAAATTGTTGTCTGTCAGCTTTGTTTTGTTTTTTCGTGTTATTTCTGGCGCCTTCGTGCAAGATTTTTATTCCATTTAGGCGCTATAATGCAAAGCATTATAAAACTAGCAACAATAAAAAATGATGATGATGATGATGATGATGATGATGATGATGATAATAATAATAATAATAATAAATAATAATAATTGGGACAAGCACTCAGCACAATGAATGGTGATGCACGCGAGACCTCCTACCTACATCAGCGCCTCAGTATTATGATCCAGCGATTCAATGCGGTTGCATTCCGCGGTGCCTTTCCATCGCAGGAACTTTACGACGATTAGGTGCCGTTCCAGATGTTTTTATACTGTTCTTAATTAATATTTAAGTCCCTGAGGGATCCTAAATACCTCGGGGCGCAAAAAATAATAATAATAATAACATTAAAATGCTATATAACGCACACAAGGATACACAAAATATTGTTGGTTTGTGAGCATTTAATTAATTTTGCTTTCCATTTTGTTGCAGCTGTGCATTCACAAATACTAAGAGGACCGGCGAATGCTCTGAAAAAAGTCGGTGATAGAGTTACGCTGGAGTGTGTAACGAGAAGTAGCAACTGTGAAGGGATCGAGTGGAAGAAAATGGAAGGAGCACAGTCCCCGCTTACACTGTACACGAATGGCATAATACTTAGCGGCTTTCCCAGCGAACGATACAGCGTTACCAGTACTGGTGGTTGCAGTCTGACTATTACTCGGCTGCAAATTACTGACTCGGGAAAGTTCAGTTGTTTGCTAACAATGGATTCTAGTGAGGTGACAAGGGGCTCCATTCTGGTTGTCATCAGTAAGTCAAATCAAATCTAATCTAAACCGAACTAATCGACTTCCATAACACTGTTATTTTGATATAATGCCAAGAACAGCAGATGATAGTCGCTTTAAATGAAATCAGCGAAAAAATCATAATCCATGACAGGCGAATCGAGGTTGACGTCAGACTCTGTAAGATGAGAGAAGCCAGAGGCCATGAATTGGTAGGATATGCAAATTAAATGGGCAGACTGATTATAATATTATGTCGACTGGCTACAAGGGTTGCCTGGTAACTTAGCGAATTTAGCAAGTGTTCAGTGGAAGAGTTAATCAGACATAGACCCGGACCTCCTTTCAACTATTCTTTCGGACAATCCTTTAGACTCAGCGCAGCGCTCGTGAATAAGCTGGTGCCCCGCGCCTGACTTCCGAGTAGCGCTTTAAAAGTTTGGAGAATACGATACGAATACGCTAAATGGAATGTATAATTTATCTTCGCGAAATTCTCGGCGCCCACAAAAATCACACGATGGAGACAAGATAAATCACCGTCGATAACCTGTAGGCCTATCTAATCAAGTCATCGACAGCCAGGTTGCTCGAGCTGTTCGTTCTGTTCCCGGGTTAAGATGCGAAAGGTCAAGTCGAGGCATCAATAGTCACTGTTCCAGCTCATTTTTCAGCGATCGACAACCAGACATGTTGACAACAAACACGACCCATTGGACGGACGGAGGTATGGTGGTAGCGAGGGATTGATGGAGGGACAGATCACCGCGCAACGGCCGACAGGTCGATAAGAGGAAGTGACTGAGGGTTGGAGGAATGGGTGTACGTATGGCCTGAGGTAGGGAAGACGGAGGGCCACAGAATTCATAAATGCACTGTAGATGACATCAGGGTCTACTACAGAACATCGATGGCGGTGAACAATTGCATGTATGAGACTCTCCCAAAATCCATGCACGGTAATCAACTTCCTGAGTGGAGTCTCGAACCCGCTAAGCCCTCTATAAATAGCCAATTGGCTTCAATAGTAATTAATGATAGAAATATCGAATATAATCGTTTTATATGGAGTTTATTTTGCATTTAAATACAGATGTGACAGAATCATGCCGGCCGCTTACGTCGATTACTGAATTGACTGAAGGTGATGGCTACAGCTTTTCAACTGCCATCAACGTACCGGCTAAAAGAGTGGAGCCAACGGATGTGATTCTGTCTTTTCAAAATAAGGCTGCTAATGAAACAGAGACAACGGATGAGAGTCAGTCACAAACTGTTAGGACAACAATCACTGGAATCGCTAGAAATGAGCATATAACGCATCGTGTGTGTATGGCATCTTTTACTCCAACTCCAGTGTCTAACTTTGACAGTAGCACTGCTTCCCTGGTTGTATGCACCACACAGCAGTTGATTGTGTCATGTGAGTTCATTCTGCCTTAATTTCATGACTGTAATAATAATCTCCAGATTTTCCACACTATAGGCAAACAATGTGGCCAGGAATTCCACCTCTACATGGACTTATTTACCAAAAAGGCTTTGACTCGCTCTTGTTACTACCATTTACGTCAGCTACGAGTCGTGTCTCGCTCACTGTCTTTCTCTTCCGCTTCCACCTTGGTCGATGTCTTTCTTGCTAATCGATTGGATTACTGTTCTCTCTACTTTGGCCTTCCTCAGGTTCGTTTAAGTGGTTTAGAGGGGCGGGCGGCTGCACGGTTGGTTGGTGGCGTCCCTAAGTTTGGCCACATTTCTGACTATATTCGTGATGTCTTACACTGGCTTCCGATTCGGTCACGCATTCATTTCAGGGTTGCTTCTTTTGCTTGGCGCTGCGTCTTGGGCACAGCACCTCCCTATCTCTGTGAGTTCTTCACCTTGACCTCAACTGCTGTGGGTCGACGATCTCTGCGCTCGGCCTCTAGAGGTGACTTTATGGTTCCTTATGCCCGCACTGCCACTAGGCAGAACAGGGCATTTTCGGTCACTGGACCTTCCGCTTGGAATGACCTTCCCTCTAGCCTGCGTTCCCACCCTCGGAACATGTCTGGCTCTTTCTATAGATTGCTCAAGACTTTTCTTTTTGACCGGGCTTGGCTCGGGAGCGCCTCTGAGTAGACTCCTTGAAGGGGCGCTATATAAATTACATAGATATATATATATATATATATATATATATATATATATAGATAGATAGATAGATAGATAGATAGATAGATAGATAGATAGATAGATAGATAGATAGATACATGTAGATAGAAAACGATCAAGAAAACGGAGAAATCACAGGAAAATTCCTTTCACTTAGCGTTTATATGTAGGCCTATATGCCTGTAGGCCGAATTTTTAAGTATAGTGTTATCTTACATTCAGAGTTGAGTACGACAACTGAAGCCAAGTCATCGTCTAATAATTAGCGTTGCAGCAACGAATAGACTAATGAATAAAATGAATCAACTCTCCTTCCTGTCCCTTTCTTTCGGTTTCATTTCCTCTCGCAGCTTTGCATTGACTGACCTGAACATCTGGCCAACAAAACGGTTCACCATCCAACATCAGATTCGCCAGCTGCGCTACGGCTAATTTGAGATGATTATTTCTATAGCGCCGTTATTTTATTATTGTCCAAGATATCTATTCACACTGTTCTGATTACGACGGAAGTAGGCTACTGCTGTTCTGAATTTTGTCTTGCTGGCAGATGCATGGATGCAGGTGAGTACCTGTATGGGTTGAGACCTATCTACGTAGTGCACCTGATACAAAATTATATTCTCTGCATTTGTCAATGCTTTGCGGGAACAGATCCTGTTGAACAGATCGCTGTTTCGCCATCTAGACCATACTACAAAGGAGACAAGGTCCGTTGTATAGCAAAGGGTCATCCGTTTCCAACGTTCTCTTGGACACACCTGAAGAGTGAAGATGTTGTTGGTGATACTCTGGTGATTAATGGCGACCCTGGAGATCAGTACACTTGCACAGCCACGAACGCAGTCAAAAGAAGAGTGACATCTCAGACTATGACGATTGAAGTCTCTGCGCCTCCTCAACTACGTACGTGAACTACTTGAGTTTAATGGTCGGGTCGAGTATTGAAATCTGTAGAAAACTATTCATACGAAGCATATAATTAGGCTATTGTATTCATTCAATAATCAAACACGCGTTTTCCTTTTTATAGTGAGTTCCCATGGTCTTGCTTTGTTTTGTTGACAGTTTTTAAATCTAATATAATCTATAAAATTCATCAATATCAATTTCTCTGTGCTCGAAGTTTCAAGTCGAAGGTCAGTTCTAAGCAAATTCCTACTCAGACGTCACTATAGGACAGAACTATTAGACTCTACAGAGTGTATGGGAGCGATAATAATAAATGCACGCGTCAGCAGAGAAATAAGAACAGTTCTGAATGTAGTTGCGATGGTCAGATATAGGAATGGATGAAGCAAAATAGTCTGAGTGAACAAATTATATGCTTCAGTCGTCTGCTGCAGAAGGTGGATTAATTGACAACAGCCTAACTAGACAAACCCACTCCATGAGTCCATTCAGTGCATGCAGAGAGTTTAACCAGCCACAAAAGCTTCTGGAAAAATTGACCAATGAGACAGCGTGATGACTGATGCCAGAATAGCTACGCTGTAGGCAATAAGATAAGGCTAAAATGGGTTGGCTAAGAAGAATCAAGGGCACGAGCAGGAGGGAAAGAATCAGAAACGAGAAAACAAGAGAAGAGCTGGGCGCAGAAGAAACGGCGATGGACAAAATCAGTAAAAAAAGGATCAGATGGTTTGGTCGCGTAGAACGAATAGAGGAGAAAAAAGATAACCACACGCGGTCTTGCATGGACATGTGGAAATAGAGAGAAGTAGAGGAAGTCAACGAAAAATTTGGATGGACAACGTCAGAGAACACCTGAGGGAGATGGATATTACCTTGCAAAGAGCAAAGGACCTCATCAGAAGCAGAGAAGTCTGGAGAAGTCCATGTAGGAGCTTCATCGTCGTCATACGACTGACGGAAGAGAGTATAGAAGGCTAAAAGAGAACGACTGACTAGGTCCCAACAAACCAGTATGTAAATAGATAAGCGATATCGTTTTGATCGGAGAGGATATTTGACCAGCATATAGTCGGATAGTTGCTGAAGTGCGTGTTTGGACATGTAAAGTTGCTTGGACGATATACGGATATTACGGCGTGTCGTAGTCAATTATAGTCTATATAATAAGCTTACGTTGCACTTTTAGACCTTATTAGCAATTAAACGCAAGGATAGGGTCGTGAAGTTAGTTGGGCGATTTACGGGTTCAAGTGCGTGTCAAAGTCGATGGACCTCGTAGAATACAAATGGAATCGGCCCTGACGTGCTCATGTGCACATGCTTCATCTGATTCATTAGTAATTTCGTCGTTCGTTTACTTGTTCATTATGTATTTTAAACCTTATTAGACGGAATTATTCTGATAGGTTGCAGTCCAACATTTTTCTATAGACTTAACTCCAGCTACATGTACTGGGGAACACTGCTCTGGTCATCTAAACCTCATTGAGTGGACTATGAAATTCTAATTCTCATACGATATTGCCTATAGTGGGAAATAGAAACTACTCCTTCACAATCATGTCAGATCAGTGAAGGCCTATAGGCCTCTGTCTGCGCTATCGCTTCCTGGTTGCAGATTAATGCATTCTATCAACAGCCCAATGCATTGCTTGATCGTGTGGCAATCCTATACATGCCTACTCGGGTGGGGCGCCGAAAACGATTCTTCTTACAAATGTTCACGTGTAATTTTGTCTAAGAATAGTGTTGTTTGACACTTTGACAAACAGCTAATTAAGCATTTTGCTTTTCCCCCAATAACGTTTCTCTGGTTAGACATATAAATGAGAAAATTATTCAGTATGTGTCTGCGCCCGCAGGATTTTTTTGTACGCACAGAAATTTTCGATGGAGAGACGAAGAGGGAAAAATTTTCGTTAGGGTCGCCGAAAAAACTGATGATCTTTTTTTTTAGTCGTCAACCTAGAATTTCTTCAAAACATACCTTTTCTATCCGCCGAAAAAACTGATGACCTTTTTTTTAGTCGTCAACCTAGACTTTCCCAAAAACATAGCCTACCTTTTCTATCCGCCGAAAAAACTGATTACCTTTTTTTTAGTCATCGCGCTGTACGCACTTGCGTACGTGCGTAGGCCTACGTCTGCGGGCGCCGCTGGTCAATCGAATTCGGGAACAAAAATTCAGAGGTGTAATTTATGCAAATATCAATTAGCCTGCTCATATTTCAATGTTATATATGTTGGTTATTTACAAAATTTTAAATTTGTTTAATTTAACTTCAACTTCGGTGCTAGATGATAAAAAACCGAACGGAAACGAAGAAGATCCCGAAAAGAGTCGAATCAATGGAGACGATTCACACACTCCACAATACGAACCTCTCAAAGACCTCTTGTCGCAAAATGCGGATGCCGAACCAACCTATGAAGAGTACTGTTGACAAT
Organism: Lumbricus terrestris; assembly: GCA_949752735.1. Lineage (NCBI taxonomy): Eukaryota > Metazoa > Annelida > Clitellata > Crassiclitellata > Lumbricidae > Lumbricus > Lumbricus terrestris. The sequence continues at coordinate 4,108,396 of OX457045.1, forward strand.
ATCCACTGAGGTTGATGTCATTGAACAAAGTCCCTACAACAGAGCAACTAACGAGAACAAATTCAACGAAAACGAATCTAGTTTAACCGAATATGAAAGTTTTCAACAGAGGGAACTGTCGCCATCAGATACATACGAGAGCATAAAACCTAAGAAATCTGACAAAAACAAGAAATTCTAAGCAATTTCTAGAAACACTCTGAATGTTATTTGTATCGTATGTTTATTGTTTACGTTTAAATGAATCTCCTTTTAAAATATAGAACAACTTACAGCAGTACAATGTAAACACAGCAACCTTTTGCGATGTCTCATACGACATGATACCCTAGATCAGTGGTTCCCAACCTTTTTTGACTGTCGGGCCACTTTTTCTATGTTGGAGGACACGAGGGCCACTTTTTCTTAGTTGAAGGACATCAGAAGGCCACAATGGTCAATTTAATTAACTAAAGGCATATAAAATTGCTATAATTGAATCAAAATAGAATGTTTGATGCGATTTATTAACGTCCAATTAAAATAATTTTTGATAGAAACAAATTATATATTCTATAATGTCCAAATTGTCAATTTTTACATATATTCTTCTTCACTCATTGAGATGCTGCGGGCCATTTTTGTAGGCTCGGTGGGCCACTTTTGGCCCGCGGGCCACGGGTTGTGAACCGCTGCCCTAGATGTTTGTAAATGGGAAACTTCTATAGCATAGCCCCTAATGTCTGACAGACTGTGCCGGTTCTTGCATGGTTAATGGGGATCCTGCTCTTGCAACATGCTTCTATCCGGTTTGAAGTTAAAGAGTTAAAGGGTTCTCGCCTGTTAACTTTCGTGTTAATATGTTTAACGTCAAAGGATGGATATTATTTTAAAAATTTCGAAGGAATGGTTGGCCCTCTGAGGTTAAGGCTTGCACCAAATAAAGATGTGCAACAGCTTTTCACTTGTATGTTGCAAAACTTTGCGGATTGTTCGTTAGTGCCTATTCAAACATAGTTAATACATAATAAAAACGATTTGAAAATAAATGATTAACTAGCAAAATGTTGAACGTGATCTTACAATAATAAAATCACAGTGCCCTTTTAAATACGATTAAAACTTTATATGGTGCTCTTTTGTTTAGCCTAGTTGTCCGATTGCCTTCCTGAAAACAGACAAGTAGGCCTATCTTGATATTTATGCTGTTATAAAATAATGACGATAGGGAAATATGATTTATTGTGAAGTCTCTAGTTATCTGGCTCTTCTTATTTCTACTTTTGCTCACAACTAAAGACTGATATTTATCAAACACTTGCACTAAAATCAACATGTAGACCTTTGTACAATTTCCATCTTTCAGCTTTAAAAATCAAGGCCTAAGTACCCCGAAAGTTAAAAAAACTTTAGCATTAACACATTCAGCGCTCGGGACGTATATATACGTCCCAAATATGGCTATCCGCTGGGCCCGGGACGTATATTTACGTCCTATATACTACCTATTTATTATCGATGATTGGCATGCAGAGAGTTATTAGGCCGGCCTGTATTGGACGAATATGATGTACAGCCTTGTAGAGGTGACACCGGGCGAATGTTTTGAAACGCTTCAACACGTTCATAAGCCAGAAATACGTGACTACTGGTCGACAGACCCCATACTTGGCACCCCTGTAGTCGGTAACATCTTGTCAAGAAATCGCTACGAATTGATTCTGAATTTTTGGCACTTTTCCACGAACTCTGCCACCATATCACAAGATAGACTTGGCAAACTGCAAACAATAACCGATTTGTTGCTGAAGAATTTTCAAAGTCTATATAGACTTGGTCAAGCAATCTCAATCGATGAAGCAATGGTTTTGTGGAGAGGGCGACTCCAATTTCGCCAATATATACCGGGGAAGAGACATAAATACGGCGTGAAGATCTACCTGCTCTGTTCTCCAAATGGCTACGTCTACAACGCCAAGATCTATTGCGGTAAATCGACTCTCAACGCCAGATCACCGTACGGGCATGGAGAGACTGTCGTTTTGACCTTGGCAGACAGCCTGCTGGACAAAGGATGCACTGTATATGTCGATAATTTCTACACAAGTCTACCATTGGCTAAAGAGCTTCTGAAAAGAAAGACGCTACTCTGTGGAACGCTTCGTTCGAATAGAAAGTATCTCCCACGCGATGTTGTTGGTACCAGATTACAACGTGGAGAAGTTGTTCGTCGTTGATGCTATATACATTTTTCATGTAGGTTTTATGTGTTATATTCTCTGGCCCAGCCGGTAAAATAAGGCCGGCGTTGAATGTGTTAAGCGTTAGCGGGCGCCGTGGTGAAGTGGGTATGTTCGTTGTCTTGCAGCCGGAAAGTTGCAGGTTCGAATCCACCTCAAGCCGCCTCGCAAGGACTGTGGGCAAGTCCTTCACTCGCAATTGCTCACGCGCTACGGCGAGAAAATCCGATTAAGTGTAGACGAGAGCGCTTCAGAGTAGAAATGTGAAGGGGCGCTATAGCAAATGCCTATACATAGCCTGCATAGAAATGAGCTGCAATAGACTGAACAGAGAACTTCTAAACTGAAGGTAAAATTTGAAACTCGTGTCAAATTCTTTTAGCCTTGAACATTAAGACTCATATGATGAAAATTATTATAGCCCTATTTGATAAACTTTTGACTCGAGGCTTATAATTGTAGCTGCATGTATGATGTAAATAGTATGTTATATAATATATATTAATGCACGTACACATATACAGGCGCATAATAATATTATGTGTAGGGCTATGTGTATGCGCGCGCGTGAATATAAAAATTCGTCAAAATTGACTAATTTTAACGACTATTTTCAGCTGGCTGTAGATCCTGACCGTAGGCTGACCGTTGCCTATGGTTACTAAATACCATTAATATTTAGAAGGCACTGGCCTGACGCAACAGTAATTACGTAGGCCAGCAATGATTATTGAGTGACAATGCGGAAGTATACCGGGTTTGAAAACCCAAAAGTTGCTAGTCCAAGTCCTCACGCTTAGCTATGTAGGAAGCTGAGTTGAGTCAAAGGCTTCAAAGGATGTATTGTAGGTTTTTCAATTCGAAGATTATAATAAAGTTGTTTTCGCCAACTAAGGGAATTTGGGATTTTACCCCATCATTATCACCATTTTATCGTAGACCTTTCGGCCCACGGTCAACTAACTAACGATGGACGTAGGCCTTTCTACGATTCTTCTTGCTCTGGTGGTTTCAACGACAGGTTCGTACTTTAAGAAACTGTGACAATGACTTATATTTAGAGGTAGGCCAACAGTACTGATCTGCTAGATTTAAGAAATAGAGCGTGATACTATACAGGATTCACAGGTCATAGGCCTATGCGCTTATGAAATATTGCAAAGTGAAACCAATAAAAGAAAAATCAACTGTAGGTATATTTGCCGACTTATTAGACCCTATATATTATTGAAAAATCGTCTTGATGGGTTTTTGATGCTTTGATCGATTTTCGGAAGTTTTCAGACTTATAGCCAACACCTAATTATCAATTTTGTTTTACAATTTTTGAACCTTGCTGTCGGGTTTGGTTATTTTCCGCGACACGCTGAAAAATCCTTAGATGTTTCAAAATATTGTGCTTTCACTTTGCTTATGGACGACCTTATCGGCAAATCCAAATAACTTTTTTATAGGCCTACCATAAGCACACGATCGCAGTTGATGGTGGCTGATGAACGCGACCGTAAATCACAAGGGACTGCATCCTGTACAATGTGTACATGTAGGTCATAATCTCAAACTAAACAAAACGAAAGCCAGAATACAGTGGTCAATGATTATGAGGTGATGATGATGATGATGATGATGATGATAATAATAATAATAATAATAATAATAATAATAATAATAGTAATAATAATGAATAATGAATAATGATAATGATAATGATAATAATAATAATATTAATAGTAATAATAATAATTATGTTGATGATGATGATAATAATAATTATGATGATGATGATGGTGGTGGTGGTGGTGGTGGTGGTGGTGGTGGTGGTGGTGGTGGTGGTGGTGGTGGTGATGATGATGGTGCTGGTGCTGGTGCTGGTGATGATGATGATGATGATGATGATGATGATGATGATGATGATGATGATGATGGTGGTGATGATGATGATGATGATTATGATGATGATGATGATGATGATGATGATGATGATGATGATGATGATGATGACGACGATGATGATGATGATGATGATGATGATGATGATGATGATGATGATGATATTAATAGCAATATTACAAATGCATTTTAACGAACACAAGGTCACACAAAATATTGTACGTTTGTAAGCATTAATATTGTTTTCCATTTTGATGTAGCTGCACAAATGCAGAAAGGACCGGTGAATGCTCTGAAAAGAGTCGGTGATAGAGTTACGCTCGAGTGTGTGACGAGCCGTAAGGACTGTGACCAGGTCGAGTGGAAGAAGATGGAAGGAGCACAGTCACCGCTAGCAGTGTACCGGGATGGCTTAGGAATGCTCAACACCCATTTATTTACCACTCAACGATACAGCGTTAACAATACTGATGGTTGCAACCTAACAATCACACAACTGAAGATTAGTGACTCTGGAAGATTCAGTTGTGTGCTAACAGTGGGTGACGGGGAAGTCACAAAAAGCTCCGTTCTGGTTGTTATTAGTAAGTCAAATCAGATCTAAACTAAACCGATCTAATCGACTTCTATAGCGTTGTTATAATGATATAAGCTTAATGTCAAGAACAGCAACTGATAGTCACTTTAAGTGATATCAGTGAAAATCATAATCCATGATAATTGCACATGTACAGTATATGGGTTGAAGTATGGAAGATGAGAGAAGCCACAGGTCTTGCTTGGCATACGATATGAAAATTGAAGGACTCGAGTTTTACGTTTAGACTTGAACGCTATGAACGTGTTAACAGAACGAACTGAACTCTGCGCAGCAAATAACAAACGCACCGTACAATTTGACCAGATCCGATGCTTGCCAGGAAAGCCCGACTGACAATTTTCGACACAGCAAGAGTCTCGCTGTTCATCGATCGAGTGCGGTAGGCCTATCTCTTTGCATGATGAGTGAGCACTGAAAAAAGTAAAGTATTAAATTATTTTAACTGGTTAGATAGTTCGACTGATTAAACAATGAAATGTAAGATTGTTCGACTGATTACATGGACATACTATTACTGATTAGATGGGTTGGCTGGTAACTTAGCGGATTAAGCATGTGTTCATTGGTTGAGTTAATCAGACATAGACCCGGACCTCCTTTGGATCACTCTCACGGACAATCCTTTTGACTCAACGCAGCGCTCGTGAATAAGCTGGTGCCCGCGCTTGGCTTTCGAGTAGCGCTTTATAAGTTTGTAGAACGCGATTACGAATACGACTATTGTAATGTATAACTTCGTGAATGTCTCGTCGCCCACAGAAGCCACACGAGGGAGACCAGATAAATCATCGGCACTATATCTAATCTAGTCGACGACATCTGTTCGTTCTGATCCCCCGGTTAAAATCCGGAAGGTCATTAACAATATCAGAACATCGATGATGCAGTGGAATTGTAAGCAAAGGATGCTCTTAATGCGCCTACATGGTAATCGATTTCCTGAGTGAAGTCTCAAACCCGCTAAGTACTCTAGCCAATCGGTCATCGTGTGTCAAAAACAATAATAGTAATACTTTGTCTAATAGAAATATCAATTAAACTTTTAATCGTTTAGCTGGAGTTGATCATTTTCGCTTTGTATTGCAGATGTAACAGAATCTTGTCTGTCGAATGTGACGAGCAACGCATTGAATCAAAACGATAGCTACAGTTTTTGGACTTCCATCAACGTACCGGCTAAATCCGTGGAGCCATCGAATGTGATTCTGTCTTTTCCAATTAAGACTGTTGATGAAACAGAGACAATGGACGACAAGCAACCACTAACTGTTAAGACAACACTCACTGGAGTTGCAAGAAAGGAGAATATCAAGCAGCGTGCGTGTTGGGCATCTGTCTCCCCAAATAGAGCGGCAAACTTTGACAATTCCACTGCTACCCTATATATTTGCTCTGCACAGCAATTGGATGTGTCATGTGAGTTCATTGCTTTAATTTCATAATTGTAGACTAATAGTGATCTCCAGATTTTCCAAATTACGCAAGGAATGTGACCAGTAGGCTTGCTTCGTGAATTTACACCTTTACCCGGCTTATTTACCAGAAATCTTTGGAAAACAGAGAAATAAGAAGAAAATCCTTTACGCCCGGTGTTCATAAATACGCCTGCATGCTATTTTTGCATTCAGAGTTTGAGTAGGAAAACTGCAAAGGGTTTAGCGTCAAGTCTGCAGAGCTCGCTTGATGTGATAAATGTAACTCGCGACACCTTGTTCCCGAAAATACTATCATGTATTTACCTTCTTATCTATGTAGCCTACCAAAGGGCCAGTGCCGGATTAACTTTTTAGAGGCCTGGCGCAAACAATGCAACAAAACTAAAGTAGGCCCTCTATCCAATCAAATTATCCCAAAAATGGGGAAAAATTTATTATATAGAAAAACTTACTTTAATAATTTATGAACACAAAATGAAGCTGTGATAGTATCATAGGATATTTTTTAATTTTACTTGTTACCGTTCAACTGTTCAAAAATGTTCGTCGAGTTTAAAAGTCTTTCCCTCGCGCTTTTAAAGTAGAGAAAGAATCAATGCTATCTTGAAAGTCAAGATCTGTCAAGATTTCCGACTCAATGTTCAAAAGAGTTAAATTTGCCAATCTGTCCTGGCCCATTGTTGACCTCAAAGATGATTTTATGCGTTTTAAATGGTGTGATCGTAAAAAAGCAGAATCGTTTAGTTTTCTTTTGGTACTATTCAATTTTACTTTATTTCCATGTTGTTTTATGGATTTAGAGTACATGCCATCTTGATTACGACATGGTTCAGGTCCCATCTGCAGCCAATAACTGACCAAATCTTCATTTATAGTCCACAGAGCAGCATCTGTTTGTGGCACGTTTCCAACAGATTGATTCTCTTGTTTTAATGGCAGATCTATGGTAGTTTCAGATTTAGGCATATCAATGATATCATTGCTGAAATCAAGGGTGTCTGTTGTTGGCATTAGTGCTGACACTGTTGAGCGGTCTAAGCCTGAACTGCATCCAGCTTCTGACGCTGAGTCGACACCATCTATAAATTGCGGCACTTCTCGTGTTTTTACTGCCAGAAATTTATCAATACTACCACGTAGCTGTTTGCCTACCTCTTCAAGTTCGCGTTTTCTTTGACGTTTCTGCCAACCGGACTCAAATTTCTTCATTTTCTATAGGCCTACTTATTTTATTTGTTTAAAAATTAAAATTAAAAAAAGAAATAAGTAGCTTAGCTACATAAACACTAAATAGTAGATAATAATATTACATGGAACATACACTGTGTCGTCTGTACGTCATCATTATAGTAGTAGTACTGTAGAAGGCCTGTTTTTATAATGCCACCAAATTTTATATGCAATGCTTGTTTTAGAAATTAAACATTTTAAATAAGCCGGACTGTGACTTATATAAACAAATTCGATCGGATAATCGGATTTCTCAATGTTTTTTTAAAAATTTTACCCCCAAAGAAGGCCTGGCGCAAGTGCGCCAGTTGCGCCATAGTTAATCTGGCACTGCAAAGGGCGTGCAGGTGTCCTCTGTAGGCTATGTGTAATGTATTCACAGCATTACCATGCGTATCGTATCAACTCTTTTGCCTCTCCCTTTCTTTAGGTCCCCTATCCTCCCGGAACTTTGTATTGACTGACCAAAACGTCTGTTCAACAATAGGTTCAACCATCTAGCTTCTGATTTGCCAGGACGCGACGGATAATATGAGGCAATCTATATTGCGCCATTATATTTTGTTCAAGAAAACTGCTAATGGTTTTTTATAATTACGTGGGAAGGAATATTGTTTTGAACTTATTTGATATCCTGGATGATGTATTCATGCATACCTCTGGCGGTAGGACCATCTATGTGGTGCATCTGATCTTTATAAGACTCTGTATTTTAATGCTTTGCTGGAATAGATCCTGTTGAAAAGATCGCTGTTTCGCCGCCATCTGGTCCTTACTACAAAGGAGATATGGTTCGTTGCACAGCCGATGGACGTCCGTATCCAACGTTCAATTGGACACATCTGAAGAGTGGAGCTGATGTAGCTGATGGTGATACCCTGGTGATTGATGGTGAAGCTGGAGACCAGCACACTTGCACAGCAACGAACACATTAAAAGGAAAAGCAATATCTCTGAATATAACGATTGAAGTCTCTGCGCCTCCTCAAATGCGTACGTGAACTACTTGAGTTTTATGGTCGGGTCGTGTTCGAAATCGGTGGGGAATTATTTATACGAAGCATATAATTATTGTATTCATTGAAGAATCAAACACGCATTGGCCCCTTCATGGTAAGTTCTCAGGGTCATGCTTCGCTTTGTTGACATTTATTTATTCTAATAATTATTATCTATAAAATTCCGCAGTGCCAATTTCGCTGTGCTAGAGTTTCACCGTACCATCGGGTTTTTAATTGTCCTAGAACCTGAAGTTATACTACTAATAGAACCCTCAAAGATAAGCCTAATATATATATATATATATAATATTATGTATATACAATGTATATTATAACTGACTAATCTAAGCTAACCTAGGGTATTCAGGTAGTCGCATGAAGTTCGACTTGGCACTAAAACCAAAACCGTTGTTTGACAGAATCTGATGGAGGTTCAATTGGAATTGGTGTTGGCATTGGAGTCAGTCTTCTGATTTTGAGTGGGATTCTCTTCGCTGTCCTGTGCTGGAGATATAAATCCAATGGATCAAAGGAATGAAGACAGGTAATCTATAAACACAGTGTTTTACTTTCAGGATACTTCACAATTCAATATAAATTGATTATTTTAAACAATAAATCGTGGCATAATAAATTATTGTGGGTGAATTCGTTATTCAATGCGAGTGCACCCCTTCATCTAATTCATTGGTTCGTCATTCGTTCACTTGTTCATTATAGGCCATATTTTAAAACTTATTAGTGAGAATTATTCTGATCGCTGGCATTCCAACATTTTCCTATAAGCCTAACTCCAGCTACACGTACTGGAGGACACTGCACTGGTAATCTAAACCCCATTGAGTTGACTATAAACTTTTTTTTATTCTGATACGATAATGCCTAGTGGAAATGGAAACTGCTCCTTCACATCTCAGATCCGTGTTTAGGCTCTCTGTGCGTTATCTCCTTCTGGTCGCCGGTTAATTTTTTCTATCAACTGCCCTTCATTGTGTGGTAGTGAAACATTCTTGCTTAGGTCTACTCGGGAGGGGTTCTGAAGTCGATTATCCTAGAAGTTGCACTTCAAAAAATTTCACTTAGTTCGTGTAATTTAAGTTGTCTAAGAATAGTGTTGTTTGACACATTGACCAACGGGTAATTAAGCGGTGTGCTTTGCTTCCCATACAATAACTTTTCTTGGTTAGTCCTATAAAGGATAAAATTTTCAGTAAACTTATGTGTTGATTGAATGTAGGGACAAAGAGACGTAATTTATGCAAATATCAATTAGCCTACTCATGTTTTAATGCTATATATGTTGGTTATTTAGAAAATTTTGAATTTGTTTAATTTAACTGCAACTTCTGTGTTAGACGATAAAAGGACGAACGGAATAGAGGACGTTCCTGAAAAGTGTCGAATCAATAAAGACGATTCACAAACTCCACAATACGAACCTCTCAATAATCTCTTGTCGTAGAATTCGGAAGAGTTGACAACACTCACTGAGGTTGATGTTATTGGACAGGGTCTCTCTAACAGTTCAATTAGAGAGGACAAACTGAACAAATGCGGACCTAGTTTGAATAAATATGAAAATTATCATGGAGAGAACTGTCGCCATCAGTTGCATATGAGAGCACAAAACCTAAGAAATCGAACAAAAACAAGAAGTTCTGAGCAATTTCTAGATACTTTTTTAATTGTATGTTTATTGTCTACGTCCAAATGAATCTCATTTCTAAATATGGCAGTACATTGTAAACATAGCAACCATTTTGCAATGTCAAACATGAAATGCTACCCCTGATATTGTAAATGGAAACTTCTGTATAGCCTATAGCCAATGTCGGTCAGTTCTTGCAAATCGTTTCTATTCGGTTTGATGCTAAGGGGCAAAAAGATTTGCCTGTTTACTTTCCGGGTTAACATGCTTCACGTGAATGGATGGATGTTGATACAAATCAGGAAGCAATGGTTTGCTCTATGAGGTTAAAGCTTGCACCAATTTACAGATAGGCAACAGTTTTTGCTTGTAAGTTGAAAACCTTGGTTGATTTTTCGTTAGTGCCTTTTCAAACTTAATTAAAGCATAATTAAAAACGATTTGAAAATAATTAATTAGCAAAATTTTGAAAATGATCTTACAATATACAATCACCATTGTCTTTTTAAATAGGCCAACGATTAAAACTTGATATAATGCCTTTTAAGTTTTATTGGTTCTCTGATTGCCTTCATGAAACAGACAAGTAGGCCTACCTTGACAGTTAGGCTATTATAAATGACAAATGGGGAATTATGCTTTATTGAGAAGTCTCTTTGAAACGTAGGCTACTGCTCTCCATAGTTATCTGACACTTCTTGAGTCTCCTTTTGCTAACAATTGAAGACTGATAATTGTCAAACATTTGCTCTAAAATCATTATGTAGACCTAAGTAGGCTATATACCATGTCCATTCTTCAGCTTTAAAAATCAAGGTCTAAGTACCCTCGATATTTGAATAAAACCGTAGCATTAGGCCTTAGCGGGACGCGGGGCGCGGTGGTGTAGTGGGGGCGTTGCCTTGCAGCCGGAAGGCGTGAAACTCAACTCGATTCAATGTCCGCGCTGCAGTAGGGAGCGCTTCTGAGTAGGAATCTTGAATGGGTGCTATAACAAGTGCACATACATACATCGAAATGAGCCGAAATTGGCTGAACAGAGAACTAAAAAATTGTAGGCAGATATTGAAACTGGAATTCTTTTAGCCTTGAACATTAAGACTCCTATGATGAAAGTTTCAAATGTTATTATTATAATCCATGTTGAATAAACTGTTGCTGTCGAAGTTTATAGTAGCTATACATAATATTATATATTTATATATATATATATGTGTGTGTGTGTGTGTGTGTGTGTGTGTGTATGTCCACGCACGCGCACTCACGTACGCACACGCGAGCGCCGCGCGCGTGCACACAAACACACACAAACACACACAATTATGTTCGCTTATCCTCTCTTCAGTCAGTTATGAACTCGGCAGCCAGACTCATTGCTCGTCTACCTCGCTACTCCCACATTTCTACCTAAATGACCGATGTTCTTCACTGGATTCCTGTTGCCTCTCGTATCCAATTCAAGGTACTGCTCTTAGTTCCAAAAATTCAAACTGTACAAGCTCATAAAATACCTTTGTGACTTGATGCACAAACCCTCTCTGCAGTCTCTTCCCGCCCTTTCCGGTCTGCTGATTGACTTGGCCTCTTGATTTCAAGGGCAAGGACCACCATGGCCCAACACCGCGCTTTGCTATTGTAGGCCCTTCTATATGGAATGACCTCCCTCCCACCATGGGCGGAGTTTATCAGGGACTAAGGGGAGGCTAAGCCCCCCAAGAAGACCCAGCCTCATTTTTCTACTATGTAAATGGTATCTTTTCCTGGGCTTAGCCCCCAAGAAGGCTTTAGCCCCTCCAAGAACGGAAACTAAACTCCACCCATGCCTCCCACTATCCGTAGTAAGATCTTATTGGGGGTGTCATCTTCAGCCCTTCGCTGCTTGAAATCTTTTTTAGTTCCTCGAGGCTGTCACGCTCAAAGCACCTCTGAATAGCTAGTCTGTAAGAGGCGCTTCACAAATGCTTATGTACAATACAATACAATACAATACAATGTGTGAGTCTGTGCTGGTGAAAAGTTGACCGTAGGCTGACCGCTGTATATAGATTCAAATAGGACTACTATAAACACGCAGAATGCACTGGTCTGACGCAACATTCATTACACATGCCAACAGTGCTCTGGACAGGGTATGGCCTAAACTAAGATATGGCATATTGATTTTCGAGTGACATTGCGGATGAATACGGGTTTTGAAAAAAGTTTTCTAGTCCTAGTTCTCACGCTTGGCTTTGTATACGAGGCTGAGTTGAGTTTTAGCCTATACGAAGGATGCATTGTATTCGATTCTTGAATTCGAAGATTATAATAAAGTGGTAATCACCGTCGGAACTAACGGAATTTCGTATTTTAACCCAACAGACATAATTTGTTGGTTTCTTATATCACAATTTTAACTTACCTTGCGGGCCACGGTCAACTAAATGACGATGGACGTAGGTTTGGCCAATATTTTCTTTGTTCTGATGGTTTCAACAACAGGTTCGTGCTTTAAGAAACTCTGATAATGACTTAAATAGTGTAGAGGTAACTGATCTGCTTGATTTAGCAATGTTATAGAGCGTGATGCTACAGAATTCGCGGGTAGGCCCTATATGCTTATGGAATATAGCAAACTGAAACCAATCAACTATAGGAACCTAATTGCGAACATGATTCTATATTGTTTTTGGAATCGTTTTCATGAGTTTCTTTGATGCTGTGCTCGATTTTCCGCAGGTTTCAGACGAATAGACCTAATAATCGTATTTGTTTTACAGTTTTGTCTGGTTTGGTTATTTTCTGCGATACGCTGAACTTTCCTCAAATATTTCAGAATATTGCGCATTCTCTTTATTTATGGAGGAATCTATCCGCAAATTGAAATATATTTTAATAATAATAATAGCAATAATATTATTAATAATAGGCCTAGTAGTAATAATAATAATGATACTTACTTACTTCCGGGTTTTAACCCACAGCCCCCGACAATTCTCCCCAGGGTTAACATCATTGTCCAAGGTATGGACCCGCAAATTTTATTCAGTTTATTGCAACAATTATTAAAACTGCAAACATTTAAATAGACATATGCAGACGATGGGATATCTACTTGCTTAGGCGTATACCCTATTCAAACAATGACAGCAGTTGCTGATGAACTCGATTGCATATCACAAAGGACTGCATCCTGTAAACTCAAACTAAAATAAAAACGAAAGCTGTTAACACTCAACAGATAGGGCGGGTATAGCGCGACTGTCAATCCGGGATTCAGCGTCAATCCTGAATGGATAAAAGTCTGAAGCTCGAATGTTGGTCAACAGAAGATTATGTTTGCAAAAGCTTTGCAAACACAGAGAAAAAATAAATGCCCACCGCTTCCTTGTCGCAAATGCCGAGTTTAACGAACCATCCAGTGTTATTTTAGTAAACGGCTGCTCTTGAAGTTGATTCTAACTTTAACTTACGGCCACGGCCTCTATAATTCTATATGGTGCTAAAGGATAGTTGGGAAAATGATAGGATGCGGCTCCAGTCAGTAAACTAGAGGTTGATTGGCCACCGGTGCCTACCATAATACCATATGGAAGTCCAACGTTTGACCGGATTTGCCGGCAAGCTGGTACAAGACTGTTTGCAGCGATCCTAAGGAACCCGGGTCTACAGGCTGCTGCATGAATAGTCAGGATAAGGAGGAGAATTGAACTGAGAATTTTGGGGTTCAACCCACCTACTCTTTCTTAGAACCCCACAGACCACAGTAAAGTGTTCATTGCACACACACGCGCGCGCGCGCACACACACACACCACATGAATCTACATCAGACCGATCAGTTAGTTTTGTTTCTACGAATTCTCATGAGCTGCAGAAATGACTAAAAGACCCGAATGTATCTATAATGGCCTAGGCATATATATGCAATGTTATGCATGCATTAAAAACGTTTATAATTCGAATGTTGAAGCCTGTAGACTAGTACCCTCTTTGACAGATTTTGAAAATGTGTCGTTATATACACCAGACAACGGAATAAATCTGGTGCATTACGAAATATACTGTTTTTCTTACTTAGTTTGGCAGTTGGACATTTCTTAAGAATTATAATTGTCTCCCGTTGTTATAGTTATGAAACTTAAAAACGATAGTCTACATAATTATTTCTAGAATATACTGCTAATTAGTAGTACGGCGCGGTGGTGTAGTGGGTATGTTCGTTGCCTTGTAGCAGTTTTTAAACTTAGAAACGATGCTGCGATAGTCTACTTAGACCTATTTCTAGTATATAATACTGCCTCAATGCGCTACGTCTGCTGTGCTGAAACCATAAACATGAGAATAATTATGCTTGTTGGTCTGTGGATGGGCTTCCCGATGGAATACTATTCCTCCATTGGAGCCTATGGTTTCGCGCGAAAGTGTCATCGCATTTCCTTGTGACCGAAGGCACGTAACATTTAATTAGCAACCTATTCAGCAACAATACCTACAATCTCCATGTACATGTATGTTTCTTGCTGCGGGAGTACTTTGCGTTTGAACCTATAGCCACTGATTTTCGCCAGTGTATGGTCCATAATCCATCGCCAAAAACCTGCAGCAAGGAGTAGCCTACCATATTTGTCATGATATCATCACTTCTGCCACCTTGCAAAGTAGCGAATGAGTGATTTCCTCATGTATACCTCGATGGGATGAGAGAGGTCTGGACTCCGCATCTTGTCAGAGTGCTGCCATCTATCTGGCGATTGCTCTGCCCGTCATTGTTCTTCGCTCTCGATAGTCGGTCACCAGCGACGAACTTCGACGCGACTCGACTAATCAAGAACAGAACAGTAGGCTACTTTAAACGCGGTTCATCTCTAAACATCGGACGAGAAACTTTCGGCTGAGCTCTTCATTTATTCATGAATTGTGAGAGTCAGAGAAGCACTACACACTATTGTTAGAGATTAGAGTAACAGAGGTGCCATTGAGTATTTGGGAGACATTGCAAGAGTTCTTAATATCAATGCTGTATGAACAGTGCGAATGCGTAGACTACACAGTACACACACTTCGCAGCTTTGTAGTAGTTTGTTTGTTTGTTTGTATGTGCACTTGTTATAGCGCCCCTTCAAGCTCCCTTCTACTCAGAGGCGCTCCCGAATGCAGAGCGGACACTGCATCGGAGTTTCATGCCGAAGCGCTGAGCAATTGTGAGTGAAGGACTTGCCCAAGGTCCTTACGCGGCGAGGTGGATTCGAACCTCGAACCTTCCGGCTTCAAGGCAACGACGCCACCACTACACCACCGCGCCCCATTAGTATTGGGCCTATAATTAGCTGGTCTCACTGACACTGCTTTTACTCTGGTAAATTTGAGAATTTACTTTATGGTTCTTACAGGGTGCCATAGGCGTACGAGGCGAGGATCCAGAGGGGAAAATGCCCCCCAATGTCTAAATCTCCCGTACGCCTATGCAGGGTGCTGAGAAATTTTGACAATTATTTACTACATGACTTGTTGGATAGCTATCTGCACGACTTGACTCAGAACCTTAAATTTTGTTATTGACATGTTGCAGCTGAAAATGGCAATGGTCAAACTGTGAAACACAAGACGCAAGTCATCCAGGTGGGCGACGGGGTTGAGATCGGTTGTGAAGTTGTCGGTGAGAAACATGCTACAATATCGACGGACTCAATAATTATTCTGCTCTAACATTCTAGCTTGGATAGCGATGTGTCTGGAGAAAATTGTTATTTTGTCTTTTAACACCTCTGCAGGTGATAAATTGTTTAATTATTTTTAGGTGATAAATTGTTTAATTTTTTAGGTGATAAATTGTTCTGTTGGTCATTTTGTTGTAGGTGATGAAAATACGAGAGTCACTTGGGTCCGGACAGACGGCCCGCTGCCAGAGTCGGCTGTGGTTCGTGATACTCTGCTGATCATACAAAGGGTCGAGCTAACTGACCAAGGAACTTATCGCTGCTTGGCGTCTAATATTGCGGCCACTGTCTATGCCCAGGTCACAATCATCGTTGAAGGAAGGTTAGGATAGATTGGGTCTTTTGCTTGTAAGAATAAAATTGCATTCTGTTATGTCTTTTGATGTTATTTTATGTTCATTGATGTTATGTTTTCTCATGATTTTTTGTCATCTCACATTGTGCTGTGTCTTCTTATGTTGTGTTTCTTATTGTATTATATTGCATAATATGATCATTTATAAAGTGATTCTCTCAGCAAGAGGCTTTCAGAAGCGCTCCCAGTGCAATCGACCCCGAGAGAAGAGGAAGACTTGAGGTGAGACGAAGATAAAGAAAGACTACCAGATAGAAAGATGGAGTGAACTGATGGTGGAAGTCCATTCCATAGAGAGAAAGACCAATGTAGGCAAGAGATTGACGCAAGGAACAAAGAGGTCAAGCCAATCAGAGGATCAAAGAGGATGCAACGAAGTCGCATGAGATCACAAAGATACTTCGGAGAAATACCCAATTGAGACTCAAGAACCAAAGCAAGAACTTTGAGTTACATGCGTTCTTCTGATATAATTATTATGTTTTCTGACATTATTGTCATGTCCTCTAATGTTATGCTATGTTATGTCTTCTCATAATATATTTTGTCCCTCATGTTATGTTATGTATTCTCATGTTATGTTATGTCCTCTCATATTTTGCTATGTCTTCACATGTTATGTTATGTCCTCTCATGTTATGTTATGTCCTCTCGTGTTATAATATTATTATGTCTTCTCATGTTATGTCCTCTCGTGTTATGTTATGTCCTCTCGTGTTATGTTATATCTTTCCATGTTATGTTATGTCCTCTCATGTTATGTTATGTCCTCTCGTGTTATATTATGTTCTCTCATGTTATGTTATGTTCTCTCATGTTATGTTATGTTTTATCATGGTATGTTGCATCTTCTAATGTTATGATATGTCTTCTGACTCTACGTTGTATCATGTTATTTAATTGCATAATTCTGTCTGTAGGGCCACCGACGGTGACGATGAGGAAACAGAACATGACGATTCCCGTTGGCAGCAATGTAACGCTCGCGTGTATGGCAAGCGGAAGTCAGGTTCCAACGATTCTGTGGACGAAGAAAGATGGAAGACTACCAAGGTTAGCAGAATATAATATATAATTATCTGTTTTATAGATGGGAAATTTTTATGAATTCTCGTTTTGTTGAACGTTATGCGTGTCTGGTCAATGCTCAGAGGGCAATAGATAAATTAACTATTCATGGTGCTATGTCAAGTCCAATGGGTTGTCTAAAGGTACCAAAGATCGACCTGACTGGAGACGAGACGCCTAGCAATATAAAGTTGGAGGCATTAATGATTAACCATTTGGATGAGTGAACTTGAGTCACACCTTTGTAGGGCATGAAGTATGGGTTTGCACTGATGCTGTAAAGTTAAAGTAAACCCAGAGTAAAGATGAAGTTGGTTCTGGTGTTTGTAGAGGTCATGTAATACAGAATCACTCTCTGTATCTCGTAAACATTCGTTCCGAAGACTTCGGTGACTACATCTGCAGCGAACGAAACAGTTTTGGAGTTCAGGAGAGCGTCATATCACTACTGCCTTCCGGTGAGGTCAACTCTATCTAGTTGCAGTCCTACATATTATATGTATATAATATTATATACATGTACATATCATGTAAGACATATATTATAGCTATCCTATCATGCTCATTCGTCAGTCTCATTAATGGGTTGGGCCCAAGCTTAAAGTGTCCAGGCACCTCTGGCTAAGTTGTTACGCAGCTTTAGGTCTAATTATGAAGTGAGAACTTGCTTTCTCCTTGGTTTTCGCTATTTCTGAATTTTTAAGTTGGAACGTGTCTTGTTACAATCATTTGACACTACCATTAACCAATTCAGTCGATTTCGATTTTTGGATGGTAAATTATTAAAGTAAACTACTACTTATTCATTTATATATAGCCTACTTCTGTCATTTAGTCCATTACATTTTGTCAGGCGACATTTTGTCATTACGACATTTTGCCGGCACAATTTTTTCGGTGAATTAGGTTATTGTCCGGTGACAACAATTTGTCTGGCCACTCTTCCGATGCACCGGCTTATTCTCGCTGTCTCTCGTGGTGACTGTAACATTGTAGACTACAGTAACATTAATTTCGTTATGGGATGGGCACCGTTGTTGACTGCAGCTATGTCTGGTTTTTTTGTGAAGCGCTGTAGGCCAACCCTATTTCGCGCCTTCGTACAAGATTTTTATTTGTTCAGATGCGCTATAAAGACAGAATAAAACAATAATAACGATAACAACAGTGATGATGATGATGATGATGATGATGATGACAATAAAAGTGACGATGATGATGATGATGATGATGATGATGATGATGATGATGAAGATGATGGTGGTAGTGGTAGTGATGATGATGATGATGATGATGATGATGATGATGGTGATGGTGATGGTGGTGGTGATGATGATGATGATAATGATGATGGCGATAATGATGATAACGATGATGATGATGATGATGGTAGTGATGATGATGGCGGTGATGTTGGTGGTGGTAGTGATGATGATGATGATGACAATAAAAATGATGATGATGATGATGCTGATGATGTTGATGATGGTGGTGGTAGTGGTAGTGATGATGATGATGATGATGATGGTGATGATGATGGTGATGATGATGGTGGTGGTAGTGATGATGATGGTAGTGATGATGATGATGATGATAGTGGTGGTGTTGGTGTTGGAGATGATGATGATGATGATGATGATGATGATGATGATGATGATGATGATGATGATGATGATGATGGCGACGATGATATTATTGGTATTGTTATAATCAGGGCTTTTTTGACGAGCAGTTGTACACAAAATGTGCAATTCTAAACGTATTTGTGCAGTTGTAGAAGTACTTGTATACAGTTAAAACTAGTCAGAAAGGTCATTGTCCTCCGATTGGAAGTAATTTACTATGGAGGATGGGAAAGGATAGAAGGAGTTGTGCAGTTCTAAAAATTCCTTAAAAATAGCCCTGGTTAGAATGCTGCTGGCCTGCTCAATAAAACTGCGACGGTCATCTTTGTGCGTTTCTGAGCATTTCGATTTTCGTTATCTTGTAGCTGTGCAGTCACAAATACTAAAGGGACCTGTGAATGCTCTGAAGAAAGTCGGTGATAGTGTTACGCTCGAGTGTGTCACCAACAGCAACAACTGTGACGAGGTCGAGTGGGTGAATATGGAAGGAGCACAGTCAACAAGAACAGTGTACACGCATGGCATATTACTTAACAGCTTTCCCAGTGAACGATACAGCGTTAGCAGTACTGGTGGTTGCAACCTAACTATTACACGACTGCAAATTAACGACTCGGGAAGATTCATTTGTGTGCTATGGGTGGGTAACAGCGAAGAGTCAAGAAGCTCCATTCTGGTTGTACTTTGTAAGTCATTTAATCTGATCTAATCTTATCCGATAAATTCTATAACTATGTTATAATAATGCCATGGACATTAATTCATTGTCGCTTCAATGGAAATTGCAGTGAAAATCTTAGTTGATAAGAAAATCAAGGTTGAACTCTGGAGAATGAAAGAAGCCAGTTGAGTTGTCAGGTTCGTGTTGGATTTGTAAGTTGAAGGACGCGAGTCTTATTCTTTGCTTTGACGGTTTGACCTGAACGAAACTAGCAGAACGAACTGAACATTGCAGAAGCAAATAACACAATGTTGGACTGGATACTAGGGCGGAGTGAAAAAAATGAAATTGATATTTCAGAATCGGCTGGGTGTGCAAAAGTTGTGTACTGGGTACTGTAGTTTGGGTGCAAAATATTATTGGATTTGGTTAGCTTTTTGAGGTGCCCCAACGCCCCCAAAATTACGAAATGGCTCTATTTCGCATTTTCATCTTAATTTTGTTTATATTAACAATATTTTTTTTGCTGCTGTGATTTTATTATGGTGATATCTTTAGATAGTAATCTACATATTGAAGTGATAACTCCAAGAATGGCAGCCAAAAAGCCGAAAACCAGACGAACCAGTAGGCATCAAGTCTTTGAGATTCCTACGGAATTGCTTCAAACTGTGTTTCCACACCAGCCGACATGCTGAATAGGGTGGAGTGAAAGCTATGTGCAAAATATTTTTTGAAGAATCCATAATTTGCAGGAGGGTGCATAACTTGTGCATAGATGCTAGTGGCGCCAGGATAAAATATCATGCCTTTAGTATAATGTCTGGAAGTGCCCCAACTCTCAAAACCGATTCCAATGTAAAAAACTTCAAATCTTCTTTGATGTGTTTAATCGTCTATAATAAGCGGTAATGTCCCTGATATGAGCAGAATAAACTATTTCAATTATTATTCTAAAGAACACATTGAGTAATTGAGGTCCTGCAATTGAAGTTAGTTTGATTAGAAGCATTCAACGAAACTGTTTTCTTTTCATTTTTGCCTACCTCGATTCCGTGAAGCTATAGCATGCTTTGTAATGCCACACTTCACAATAGACATATAAAATCTTTCCTTGTTTTAACAATTCAAGCAGAATATTCTCAGGATGTCCGAGGAAGGTATTTTTGTATAACTGGATGACAGTCTCCATAATATCTTTGAACAAGTAGGCTATCTTGAAAATGCAATCCTTCGATGAAGATGTCGTAAACCTTTTGCACGAAGATCTGGTCTGATGTGGAAAAACATTAATTTTGATCACAGGCCAATGCCTTCATGATGAATTTATATGTGTGGCATGTTGCTCTGATGGTTCCAATGATGCTAGTTAGAAGCATAGAATTCTTTGAGCAGTTGTGGGTCATCTTGAATGAATTGCTGAACCTGGGTTTCGATTATAGGAACTTGTATACAGGGCATTCCTAAATTTCCTAGGCTGGCATGGTATGACATGTATCGAACAAATACTTCTGATCCGTGCTTAGAGCGCCCTTATCAACACATGGATATAGTAATTGTTAATTGCAATTGATGTAAAGGGAACCATGGGCATGTTTTCACATACCTGGATTGCTTTACGAAATGGACCAGAAATCTCTGAAGGACCGTGCTCTTTCACCATTGAGTTTCTGTAGGCTAGCAGATGTCTCAGAGGCAATTTGTTTGCAGGCAACAAACAAAAGAACCACTGTAGTGGACTACCTTATGTTTCAAGCAAGCAAATAACACCTCCTATACGTTACCAGTATTAGCTAAGGCAGATTTCTGTACTTGGCGTGAAACAGTCAAAATATTTTCACATAGGCCTACTCGCTTGTGAGATATCGTTAGGTTGGATGTTCTACAGTAGGCTATAATCCACCCTCCTTCAATGAAATGTGCCACCAGTATACTGCAAAAACAGCCATTGCAGGATCCCTTACGGATTTCTATCATTTCTTGTCATCATGAATGAACAGGAAGAACTTCATCATGTCAGTGCGTGTGGAAACACAGTTTGAGGCAATTTCGTAGGAATCTCAAAGACTGGATACCTACTGGTTCGTCTTGTTTTCGACTTTTTTGCTGCCATTCTTGGAGTCATCCCTTCAATATGTAAAGTACTAGCTAAAGAGATCACCATAATAAAATCACAGTAGCAAAAAATAAAATATTGTTGATATAAACAAAATTAAGACGAACATGCGAAATAGAGCCATTTCGTAATTTTTGGGGGGCGCTGGGGCACCTCAAGAAGCTAGCCAAATCCAATAATATTTTGCACCCATACTACTGTACCCAGTACACAACTTTTGCACACCCAGCCGATTCTGAAATATCAATTTCATTTTTTTCACTCCACCCTACTGGATACATGCCTAGAACGTCCGAACAACAATGGTTTTGGTTCATGGACACATAAAGAGACTCGGGGTCCATTGATTAAGTGGGTATACGGATGATTGGTCATTGGACCATGGGTCACGTCGACGATTGGTCATAGGGTATATAGGTCAAAAGGCCTATTAGTCACATGGACTAATTGGTCATGTTATGACGGTCTACCACAATTTACAGCGTTAAATTAGCCGAGTATACTAACGAAATATATACATGTATAATTATATACTAGCACCCGGTGTTGCCCGGGAATTTTAGGATTCGCCGCGTTCCAGGCCAATCGTTACTCTCTTACCACCTCCCTCCACTCTCCGTTCCCCTCCCTCCACTCTCCATTCCCGTCCCTCCCCTCTCTCCTCCCTCCCCTCCCTCCTACTTCCCCTCCCTCCTCTCCGTTCCTCCCCTCCCTCCACCCTCCTCACCATTCTCCGCTCCTCCTTTCCCTTCCCTCCCAACTTCCCTCCCTCGTCCCCTCCCCTCTTCCTTTCCCCCTCCCCTCCCTCCCCACTCCCTCCCACCTTCGTCTCCCCTCCCCTCCCCTCCCCTCCCCTCCCCTCCCCTCCCCTCCCCTCCCCTCCCCTCCCCTCCCCTCCCCTCCCCTCCCCTCCCCTCCCCTCCCCTCCCCTCCCCTCCTGCCTCCCTGCCTCCCTGCCTCCCTGCCTCCCTGCCTCCCTGCCCCCCCTGCCTCCCTCCCTCCCTCCCTCCCTCCCTCCCTCCCTCCCTCCCTCCCTCCCTCCCTCCCTCCCTCCCTCCCTAGCTCCCGCCTTCCCTCCCAAAGAATGCATAATAATATTATTATGCCAGTCACAAAGTTTAAAGTAATCAACTTCCTGAGTGGAGTCTCGAATCCACAAAGCGCTATAGCCAATCGGGTGTGCGTGCCACTAGCAATAAGTATGGATAATCGGTGTCCGGACAATTCGGAGCCGGACAATTCGGAGCCGGACAATTCGGACCGGACAATTCGGAGACGGACAATTGGGAGCGGACAATTCGGAGACGGACAATTGGGTGCGGACAATCGGGAGCAGACAATTCGGACCCGGACAATTCGGACCCGGACAATTCGGAGCGCACAATTCGGCGCGGACAATTCGCAGCGGACAATTCGGAGACGGACAATTCGGACCGGACAATTCGGAGACGGACAATTTGGACCCGGATAATTCGGAGTGCATATAAAGTCATGAACTCTTAAGAGGCGCTTTCTGAGATCGAACTTCTATATATTTATTATTTCTTGAGTAGCAAACAATCGTGTTGAACAGAAACATCAGAATGATCACAAGTCTACGACAAGCGTCGTAGGCTTGTGAGGGTTTGAAAACAGTGTGACAATAAAATAATTATACGGCACCAAACAAACATTCTCTGATCTTCGAGACCATGAATTCCAACACTTAAACTAAGCGACTGAAATCAGTAGTTAAATGCACTAATTTACCAACTTATAGGCAGCTCAATTAAATCAATGCAGTGTTCTTACCAACATATAGTCCTATTCTTTTAAGCCAGATCAGGCTTCAGATCATTAGCTAAAACATTATTATATTTTAGTGCAACTTAAGTTCGTAGGCCTAGCTTTGAGAACTTCCTGACCTAAGTAATATCTGACTTTTATAGCTTTCACATTATTAGTCATGTAACTTTCAAAAAAATGTAATCATTCGCTTGATTGTCTTCGATGATTTGGCAGTAGTTATAGGACTCCTGTTTTAAGCTAGATTTACACCGCTCCTACTTTTAGACCAGATTTACACCACTCCCAATATGAGACCAGATTAATACTAATTCATTTATGAGAACAGATTATGTCGATTCATATAAATATTATAAGAACAGATATTAGGCTACCTGTAATGTTTCTTTGAAGCTATTTTGGACTTACTTATTGACAGAAATAATATTTTATTCATCCTATAATTTTCCAAAACAAGTTCAAATTGAGTGGGCTGAGTCGGCTGACGTACATGTAGATCACAATTTATGGATTGGCATACATACGTATTGACACAGACAGACAAACGGGCAAAAGACATACGAACAAACAGACATAACGCAGACTGAGAAAAGGGGGTGCTATATTGATATAGACTTTGATGTCCAGTAACCTAGCTATCCGGTCAACTTATGTAGGTCTATTTGGGTGATGAAGATAGTAAAGAATAGACTCTCTGAGTTCCATCAATAATTTTGACTGCTATGCATTGCCCGGCCCGAATTGTCCGGTCCGAATTGTCCGGTCCGAATTGTCCGGTCCGAATTGTCCGCGCCGAATTGTCCGGTTCCGAATTGTCCTCTCCGAATTGTCCGGTTCGAACTGTCCTCTCCGAATTGTCCGGCGACGAATTGTCCGGGAACCGGATAATCATAGAAATATTGAATATAATCGTTTAGATGGAGTTGATCAATTTTGCACTGTAATGTAGATGTGACAGAATCATGCCGGCCACTTACGCTGATTAATGAATTGGTCGAAGGCGATGTCTACAGCTTTCGTACTGCCATCAACGTACCGCCTAAATCCGTGGAGCCATCGAATGTGACTCTCTCTTTCCAAAATAAAGCTGCCGATGAAACAGAAACAACGGACGACAGTTTGTCACAAACTGTTACGACAACACTCACTGGAATCGCAAGAAAGGGGAATATCAGGCCTCGTGTGTGTAGAGCGTCTCTTCGCCCAAATACAGCGGCTGGCCTTGACAGATCCACTGCCACCCTGGACGTTTGCACCACACAGCAATTAATTATGTCATGTGAGTTCAGTGCCTTAATTTCATGATAATATTGTTGTTATCGTAATTTTAAGGTTTCCACGCAGCTCAAATAAAGCGGCCAGTACATAGGCCTAGACCAATTGACAATAGGCTATTAGCTTCTTCAGGTTTTTTTTATATGACGGAGAAATGGTTGATGACTAGGCCTATATTTCACCTCATGCTGTCACCTCGAACAGCTCTAGGTATATTTCTGATTGGAACTACAACTGGTTGGAACCAGCTTATTTAGTTGACTTTGTACTTGTAGAAAATATGGTTTTGGGGTTCCATACACTGTAAAATACGACAAAGTGCTCATTGCATATAGTACCGAAAAGCACCTGAAAAATCATTCCCATGAATGAATATCAGAGACCTGTCTGCTGAATGTTTACCGGAACACTAATGTGCCTTTAGTGATGTTTAACTTGCAGAGTTGGGGAGGGGGTGACCGAATGGGGAAATATACCCTTGTAATAGCCCCTAAATGATTGCCACACTATGAAAAGAATTTGAACAGTTGGCCTACTTCGTGAAATCCCACGTCCACAGACTACACACGCCTATTTACCACACAAATCTCCAGAAAACGGAGAAATTACAGGACAATGAGGACATCCTTTCCACTTGGTGTTTATACGCAATAACGCATGCATACCGAATCTTTAATTGTGAGGCAATCGGTATCTGACATTCAGAGTTGGAGTGTGTACACCTGAAGTCAAGTCATAGATCGCCTGACGCGACCCAACCATTAGTCTATTGTTTGCAAAGATCTAATGGTTGACAGTTTAGCTTCAAGTCTGAAAAGTCTGAAGATCTCGCACGACTCCACGCCTTGTGGTATAGGCCTATCTTTCCCGAAAATATTATTATGTATTAAAATGGTATGCTTGCTCATCTATGTATCTAAGTGCCTGCAGGTGTCCTATGTATGTGTAACGTAGGGCTATCCATGACATTTTCCCATGCACATCATATAAACTCTCCTCCCTGTCCCTTTCTTTTGATGTCTTTTTCTCCTGAAGCTTTGTATTGACTGACCTGAACGTCTCTCCACCAAAACGGTGCACCATCCAGCTTCTATTCGCCAGCTGCGCTACGGTTAATCCATGGCCATGATTTCTATGGCGCCGTCATAATACTGTCCAAGCTATCTATTAATGGTATTGTTCTGATTGCGACGGCAGGTCTGTTGTTTTGAACTGTGTCTTTCTGGCAGTTGTATGCAAGCAAGTATGTAGCTGTTGGTGTGTTTAGGACTCTCGATGTGGTGCATATGATTTATGATTATCTGCATAATTATGTTAATGCCTTCCTGGAATAGATCCTGTTGAAAGGATCGATGTTTCGCCATCTGGTCCTTACCATAAAGGAAACACGGTCCGTTGCACAGCCGATGGACGTCCGTTTCCAACGTTCAAGTGGACACATCTGAAGAGTGGAGATGTTGTTGATGGTGATACTCTGATGATTAATGGTGATGATGGAGACGAATATAACTGCACAGCCACGAACAGAGTCAAAGGAAGAGTGACATCTCAGACTATGACGATTAAATTATCATCTCCTCCTCAACCTCGTGCACGTACGTGAACTAGGGCTATACTTGGGTTTGTGGTCAGAGAGAGAAAGAGAGAAAGAGAGAGAGACAGACAGACGGACGGACAGACATACACAGACACATACAGACGGACAGACGGACAGACAGACAGACAGACACAGACAGAGAGATACATACAGTTTTTCCCTCCCAAAACAGCGGGTGACCTTTTTTATTTTGAATAACTAAAAAAGGTTGACCTCTATATCTTATCACTGTGAAAAATTTATGATGCTATTAAGAAAAAATTCTTAAATATTGGAGGACATATACAAGGACGGTTCCCACCACAAGCAATGGGGGAACGTCCCCTGTCCCTCCTAAGTCTTCGCCCATGCACAGGACTCACATATTTTGTCCCCTCCTCTATTATGATTTTTCCAAGGTCTGGCTCGTATTATTGCGGTTATTTAATCTAATGTAATCTAATGTGTGAATTTCGATAGTGCCATAATGAGGTGAGGCATGTGACGATGATAATGATGATGATGATGATGATGATGATGATGATGATGATGATGATGATGATGATGATGATGATGATGATGGTGGTGGTGGTGGTGGTGGTGATGATGATGAGTTCACTGCCCGAAGGCAGGTTCATTGGCTTTTATACCCGTGGGGATGAGATGAGTGAGGTGGTTTCCCGTTGCCTTCCTCACAGACAATTATTGAGAAGCAGATTTCCAAACTCACCCAGTCCAATGCTTATCAATTGGACTGAGTGAGTTTTGGAGTAAATTGCGATTCTCAATTGTGGGTGAGCATCTTGTGCAAGGTCGATACGTATTGGCTTGAGGTATATTCGAGCCTGCGACTCTTCGCTCACAAGGAGCCGAAATAACCGCTACAACACCACTGTGTCTGTGTCCACCCAGACAGTGCTGTCATGGGCGGAGTTTATCAGGAGCTAGGGGGTTAAGCCCCCCTCCCAAGAAGACCCAGATTAATTTTGTTACCGTGTAAATGGTATATTTTCCCGGGCTTAGCCCCTCAAGAAGACTTTAGCTCCTCCAAGAACGGAAACCAAACTCCGCCCATGAGTGCTGTCATCCAAGCCGTTCCGCAGGTCTACAATTCTAGCACTGAAACATTTCTGTCCTAATGTTCCTTTCAGCCTCTTACAATTAAACTGGTGACCCGAGTTGCTTTGTTTTGTGCTAATAGGCTTATTAGACGACTGCCAGGGCTTAAAGTGTGCCTGGACGGTCATGGACGGCGTCCATGCACTTGTTCAAAAATCTGAACGCCGTCCAGCCACTTATTGGCCAGCACAGCCTGGAAAAGTAAGGGGCGTCCAGGCACTTCTTTTGGAGAGGTAAGGGCGTCCAGGCACTTATTTTTTCACACTTTAGGCACTGACGACTGCAATTGTATAATACCTAGTCTATCCATACTTATTGTAATATGAAGATTATCATAATTTAGTCTTCCACATAATATTATGAGTCCAGGCTCCGAAAATTGGTAGTATTACAAAAGCATTACAAAAGAGTATTACAAAAGAGAGCGGTTCGCATCATAGCGGGCATTCGTAGGAGCGAGCACACATGCTTATTCTACGTGGAATACAATCTATTGAGAATTGAGCATAACTATCAGGGTACTCCAAATAGGTGAATTGATTTATCGCTTCGAGCATGGGTTACTTAAGTGGAAGAGGAGGATCCGAGTGGCTGAGTCGAGGCTGACCCCTCCGTAGAGAGGGATTAATTCAAGCCTGAAGGAAAAGAAGAAGAAGAAGAAGAAGAAGAAGAAGAAGAAGAAGAAGAAGAAGAAGCATGGCTTACTTCATGCGGCCATAAAAGAGGCTATTTTTCAACTGGATCCGATAAACACACTTATTATACGAGGAACTTAGCAGCGTTTCGTCCAGCCAGGGCTCGTGGGGGGGCGGTGATGTAGTTGTTATGTCCGTTGCCTTGCGCCGGAGGGTTGTAGGTTCGAATCCATCTCAAAGCCGAGTAGGGACCTTGGGCAAGTCTTTCACTCGAAAAGAGTCGAAATTGCTCAGCGCTTCGGCGTGAAACTCCGATTCAGTGTCGTTTAGGTTTTTTATTGCGACCAATTGCAACAGTCAGTAGGCTTAAAACAAAACACGAATTAGGCAGCTGATTTTATTATAATATTGGCTACAATGGGAGGACCCAAATTAAGGGATCAAGATCCCGCTTAGTAGGGTCACCAAAAATAACGTACAATAGTTAGTCGCTTTCGATAGAATAAACTGAATCCATTGTAATGAAAAAGGTTTTTTTAATGTTATTTATCCACTTAAATAAGGAAAAACAAGGCAA
The DNA here is from genome assembly GCA_949752735.1 of Lumbricus terrestris. Classification (NCBI taxonomy): domain Eukaryota; kingdom Metazoa; phylum Annelida; class Clitellata; order Crassiclitellata; family Lumbricidae; genus Lumbricus; species Lumbricus terrestris. Next base: position 4,136,911 of record OX457045.1, read on the forward strand.
TTATTTGTAGTAACAATTGGTTTTTTGCTTTTTATTCCAGTTGTTACTTTATTTTCTTTTATTTACTGTAGTACTGTTGGGTTGGTGACAGGATGGGCATATGACCGATCGCCCTATGATCTAGGCTATAGGCCCTATGACAATCATCCATATGACCAATCATCCTATGACCAATCATCCTATGACCAATCATCCATATGACCAATCAGCCTATGACAATAGTCCTAGATCTCCAAATTGTATGCGGGCTCAGAGAGGAAATCAATAAAGTTCATCGAACATAATGCGATAGCAGGCTGCTTGGGAACTGGAAGTCAGGAAATCAGTATCTAGCAGCTGAGTTGAGCACCGACTAAAGCGACGAGAGGCGAACTTTTAGAAGACCAACGAGAAGAGCATTGCACTAGTCTAGTCAATTCGAGGAGATAACTATACAAGCATGTATCAAGGCAGGGAAGGTGGAGGAGGAGAAAAATAGACATTTTCCAAATACGGTCACTGTCTCAATCTGGTAATGGGTGAATTTTTACTTTATGACATTCACATTATGAGCACAAACGTGGACAACTTTATTTAAACTACCGGTATGTGAAATACCACGCAGATGATTCAGCAAAGGACAATCCACGTAGGCTCATATACGAGTAGGCCTACATAAGCATTGTTTTGATTGTCGATAGCCTATAATGAACTCGCGCGTTAATGTTCGATGCGGATTTGAGTAGGCATAGGACTACGCGGCTTTAAATGTCGGGGTTCGGTAGTAAAGCTGGGATAGGTAACACAAAAATGTATTCAGGATTTCTGCCGCATGGTCAGGATTTGGTGTTCACACAGCACTTGCCCAACAATATTTGTCTTTCAGAGACTGCAAAGCAGGAACACCAGTCCGATAATGTCAACCCAGCGGCGCCCGCAGGATTTTTTTCTTGTAGGCCTACGCACAGAAATTTTCGATGGAGGGGCGAACAGGAAAAAGTTTTCGTTACGGTCGCCGAAAGAAGTGATGACCTTTTTTTTTAGTCATCAACCAAGAATTTCCCAAAAACATACCTTTTCTATCCGCCGAAAAAACTAATGACCTTTCTTTTAGTCTTCGCGCTGTACGCACTTGCGTACGTGCGTACGTGCGTACGTCTGCGGGCGCCGCTGTGTCAACCATCTATGTCCTAAAAACCTTGAAACCCCAGTACGTCTCTCTATTCAGTCTACTGTTAGCATAGTCAGCTAGGCGTGGGGAAATTTCAGTAGCCTAAGCCTATAGCGGGGTCAAGCTTTTAAGCTTTTACTTCTGCCTGCAACAAAAATAAATCCGGGAAAATGGGCGTTGTGAACTTATAGGCGGATAATAGGCCAACACAGAGGTGTGGGTCAAGATTTTATTTCTACCCAAAAGAAAATTAATCCTGAATGATTGGTGTCGTGCATCTAGAGACCTAGAGAAAGCAGAGTGTCTGGTCTTGCGCTCAGGCTAGCCGAGAAGGGACAGAGAGCAAATACTCAGGAACTCGGCCACTATTAGGACACCAAGCTGGGTATTGTTTTATGCACAAGGTTTATGACTTGTGCCTTTTAAAGTATAACATGATGACACTTATCTACAATCAGTATCGTAGTCTTTAATGAACAACTGAACAACTTATGGGTTAGATCTAGACATGGCCATCACTGTGGCTGAACATCGGACACGTAAGAGAAATTTAATCAACTCATTCTGCAACGCTCCCATTGGTGTAGACGACGAAATCAATGATGATGATGAACAAAATTCGTAATAATAATTTTATTGTATGTGTAAATAGGCTACTGTATCGTGTCATGCCCGCACTTTTATGTCAATTAGTTTCTAATGTTTTCTCTCTCATAATTATAGGCCTAGTCTTAAGATAGCCTATGGGGACCCGTGACAGCTCTGCCTAGTGCCCAGGAATTTCCCACATCGGCTCTGCTTCAGGCTGCTTTGAGCCTACTTTAAGTCTCTATAACGGTGTTCATAGTAATTCTGCAGTTGCAGGACTCCACGTGTAGCTGCATGTTCAATGTTGATTATCGCAAGATTACTGTGTCTAAATTGCTCCATGGCTAGGACAGTAATTTTTTTCGAAGTCATGGAGACAGTGAAAAACAGAAACGCCCGAAATTTGGGCGGAACTTGAATCTGACCCCACCTTCTACGCCTATGTCTTGACCTAATACACGAATTACAATAATTATTGCACTCTTTCATCAACGTGATAGATGATTGCTCAATAGGAAAGCTGAGAAGCACGATGAGAGACTGTTTACAAGGTGTTTGTAAGGAAAGCGCTGAAAAGTTCTCATAATGATTATTGTTGCAGATTTAAGTTGCTGATGTTTTAGCGATTTAAGCTTATCTACTCTAGCCTACATCAAGAGTGCAGCATTATCCACAGCCCTCAAAGCACGTAGTAGCCTAGGTTTTTTGTTAACAAACAGTCTTTTTATACAGACACTTGACATAGGATCTACACTGTGTCAGGATAAAAAAGAAGAAAATTGTAAATATGAAAATAAGCAGTGAATATTCATCAATTTTTGCAATTTAAGCACCGTTTTAACCTGCCATAGATCTATTTATCTAATACTGGTGGAAAATTAATATAAACGTTCCAGTCGTAATAATGGCGTCATAACGACATCATTTGCATCCAAATAGAAAATTCGTTTTTCCGTACAGTTCTATTAGGTTTACCACTAAATCCACGCGGTGAACAGACGATCCAGTCAACTTTTCTTGAAAGTTTCTTTATAGTCAGCCTAATATCCAACCCTTGTCCGGAAACATCTTAATTAACTTCTTTGCACTGTAATGTTTGTGTTCTCGAAAAAATGTTATTGCAATTAACTTTGTCTTTTTTGTTGAACATTATTTTCTAACAGTTGTGTCTTAAATTTACAATTTTAACAAAGTAATCAAGGCGTAATTTTCTGAGGGCATTTTACACGTTAGAAATTTGTTGATAAGTAGCCTATGTAGGGATTGAAACGGCGTTTGAATTTTGAAAATCGATTAATATTTACTGTTTATTTTCATATCTGCAAAATTGGTCCATTTTTCCACGGACACAGTGTATAGGCTAGTTTAGAAATGTTGAATGTGTTTTATTTTGTTCTAGATCTGCATAGTCTGGTCGAAGCAGCTAAGATGCCTAACAGCTTTTCGTCTACAGTTTTATGCGGGTCGTCCTGGATTCGAAACGTTTCTGTCGGATTCAAGGGAATCTGTGAACGTATTCACGTCCGTGATCAAGCAAGAGTTGGAGTGCTCTGCAATTCAGCAGCTGTCCATAAGCACATTCATTCATTCATTCATTCATTCATTCAGTTTGTATAGGCCTAGGCATATCGCCTCTTCAAGGGACTATGCTTACTGCTCAGAGGCGCTCACCGCAGCATAGCCAAATAAAACTGTCTCAAGACGAGAGAGGAATGCGTGAGAATGAATTCTAGAAAGAAAGCGGAGCGCCGAGGGGAGGCCATTCCAGGTCGAGAAGGCAGGGTTCTTCATTTTGGATGTACGAACAAAAGGGACTATAAGAGCAGATTTTGTTCAGCCAAACGAAGGGAGCGGAAGTGGCGAGCACTAAGAGTATAGGACCTAGGACTAAGCCTACATAGCTTAAAAAATTAAGTTTTAAATTCAGCTAACAGATGGCTGTCTATGTGTTTCTGTAGGTGTTGTTGGTGACGGATGCATCGCAATCTACAAACGATCACCGCTTCGCTCATCTTATATCCAACTTTATATGGAGATCACGACGCTCCAGGCTCTAAGCGTAACTCTCTCGACGTCTCATTGCCCGTCTACTACTCTACTCTGATGTCTTTCTACAGACTGGGATTCGCGTCTCTTACCATTTGAAATATTGTTGCTCACTCACTGAGGGCTAAACTAATGACTCGCTACTATATGCCTCATATGCTTCTCAATCGCTTCCTGTAGTTGGTCCTAACTTTGGACCAACTACAGGAAGCATCCGATGTTGAACCAGACCAGTCCTATAGTTTTGGGAACAAAAAAGTTCCAGACGATTAGCAGAGTGAAAAGAGCGAGATGACGATGCGGATAACTGTATAAGAACAATACTGATTCTCTGCCCTCAATGAAAACACTAATGGGCCAATACGAAAATTATAATACCAATATTTCTGACCATTCGAAAAGTCTTGACCCTTCAATACACATATCGACCAACTCTTCATCTCCTACCCTTTACCCCCGATGATCCTGTCTGCAATCTTGATACGTTTTATTCGCATTCTATCCTTCTCGAACCACATCTCTAGCATATTGTGCACATCTATGACATCCGTCGTATCCTACATATGCTCATTTCAAAAACTTATTCCGTTATTGCTACGTCCATCGTCCATTCAAAGCTTGATTACTGCAATTCCATGTTTTTGAACCTTGAATCCACACAACTTAGGCACTCCAACTTATATCCAAAATTCATTAGAAAGAGCTGTCACCATAACACCCAGACCACGCCAATAGCACTGATATCATGAGTAATTTTCAAGCTGACAGCTTGAAAAACTACCGTTGCAGTGTGCAAATAAAAATGGAAACAAAAATAGGCAACTTGGAGGCGACACGCTGAAGTCTTAATCCATGACCATCAGCATTGAACATGAGTAAAATTCTTAAAATAACAGCTTAAATTGCTAAAATAAATAGCGTAGAAAATTAAAAAATTTAAAGAAAAGGGACAGGACATTTATTGTCATGTCTAAGATAATATGCATATTCGTCTAATTTAATAAACAACAGACAGAACGCTGTAGGTTTACATTAGCAAAATTAACAAGGGAGGCGCTAGGTTTACGCATATATTATAGGCCTATACATAAACCTAGCGTCTCCCTTGTTATGCTATGCTATGTAATCTCACCAAGAGTTCCCAGAGAGTCGGTACCAATTGACGCAGCATTCATTCGTTAGGCGAGCCTATGAGCTTATAAAATAGGCCTACTACGCCTACAGTATTTGGACGAAATAAATTGCGAGGCGCTAGCTAGTGACTATGGGCACGTGGTCTTCTCGGATTTGCAAAATAATATAAAACATTGGCAGCTCTATAGGCTACTTGTTAGTTGTCGAGGTTTTCACGTAGGCTACGGTAGACCTACTGCAAAACGATGGGCGCAGGTGCAGGACCGATTTGGTTTCTTCTGGTGATTTCAGCGACAGGTTCGTGCTAAGAAACTGTGGTAATGACTTAAGATTTCAGAGAAAACTGCCATAATTATGTTTGGCTTAGCGATAAATAAATTATCATCTGCTTCGTAGTCCTACCCGCGGTTTGTCTCCTAGACTGACCTAGAGGACTAAGTGAAAATAATAAACTTGTCAAGTGTAGCCTAAATAATTGCCAACTTAAATTATAAATTATTTAAAAGACATTTGCTGAGTTTCTTTTGTGATGTGGTCGATTTGAGAAAGTTAATAACGAGTAGACTGTTATTATCGATTTTTTGGACTGATTTTAACCGGACTGTGGAACATGGCCTTTTTAGCGTGCAGTTCTTGACAAAATGTGCAATGATTCTAAATGGATTTGTGCTGTTATATCTGTGCAGTTATAACCATAGTAAAAAAAGGTCATTGTCATCTGATTTGGAGTAATTTCCCATGGAGGATGGAAAAGAAGAGGTTGCGCAACTCTAGAAATTCCTTTTTAGAAAGTCATGCTGTAGAATATGGGAGCTCTGGAACGGGTTCTTTTTGCAGCTCTTGTCCACCAGGGTCCACTCTGACTCTTCTCTGCGCATCTAAGAATCTCTTTCTAGCAGTGTCCGAGTCGAGAGCGCTTTGAAGGGGCTCCATATAAATCCTCGTAATGGATGGATGCACCATGCGTGAATGAATGGATATGAATTATAATCTTCAATTCGCTAATTGGCGATTCATGCGCCGTTCTATTGTCTTTAATTGTATGTTATGAACAAAGCTTGTTAGGCAGTTTTTAATCTCTGCCAGAAGTTTTATTGAAATTCTTTTGTTCATTTAGCATGCAGAGAAGTAATAGAGTCATTCGACCCAGTGATGGTAGTGATGGTGTTTCCACCCAGTGCTGAATTTCCACTTGCTATAGCGCCGCTTCAAGTACTCAAGGGTGCTCCCGTCTACAGCGCGGTCATTGAATCGGAGTTTCACGCCCAAGCTCATTACGATTGAAAGACATGCTCAGGGTCAATACGCGGCGGCTTGAGGTGGATTCGAAAGCGCAACCAACCGGTTTCAAGGCCCCGAACATAATAATGCATCAACGGACTCAGTCCCAGAAGTGCTTCTTCAACTGCGCATATCCATATAAAACTGCATATTTTGTGTAGAGCTTCACAGAGGTGGATACAGAAATTTTCGAAGGGGCCCAACATTTTTGGCCTTCGGTCGGAAAATTTCGTTGATTTTTTTTCAAAAAAATTCACAAAATCTGATGACTTTTATTTAGTCGTCTGGCCGAAATGTCTTGAAAATATACCAATTTTGGCTGCCAAAAATAGATGATGACCTTTTTTACGACGTTGCATTGCCGACGCTGCAACTTGATTTCATAGCTAGACCTATCTCAAGGATTTTTCGTTGACTGTTTTCTATTAGGGCTGTCAACTTTTGATTATTATTATTATTATTATTATTATTATTATTATTATTATGAAAAAACCATCATTTATTTTCAAAACCAACAGAGCAACATCAACTGGCTGGAACTGATTAACGGTGAGCACTAGGCTAGACACTAGCAAAATGTGCTTATTATTATTATTATTATTATTATTATTATTATTAATTATTATTATTATTATTATTATTATTATCATATCGGCCAGGCCAGGCCACAGGCCACTCTACATACATGGCCGTAATGGAAATGTATGATAAAATCTCTGAAGCCAAAGAGGAAAACCACTTTTCTATGGGTGTCTCTTTGACTTATCTAAAGCATTTGACACGGTGAATCATAACATTCTGATAAGCAAACTTGAACATTATGGCATAAGAGGTGTATGTCTTGATTGGCTTATAGATTACTTTAGAAATAGAAAGCAAAGTGTCTTATATAACGGGAACATTTCACATGAAACTGATGTTACTTGTGGTGTGCCACAAGGTTCTGTATTGGGTCCGCTTTTGTTCCTAATAATATTATATGTGAATGATATTTCGAACAGCTCGTCATTACTCAGCTTTGTCATGTTTGCTGATGACACCAATGTGTTTATGTCAGATAAAGTTATCGAAGTCTTGGTTAAAAAAATTAATGCCGAATTAAAACTTGTAGGCGATTGGTTTATTAAAGCCAACAAATTATCGCTGAACCTTGAGAAGACGAATTTTATTTTGTTCTGCTCTAAAATCAAACTTAGAACAGCAACAAATTGCAATATATCGATTAAAATAGATGAACAATGTATTTGTAGGGCATCCTCAACCAAATTTTTGAGTGTTCACATTGATGAACAATTAACATGGAGGGAGCACATAAACTCTATATCCAAAAAGATTTCCAAAAATATAGGCATAATCTCTCGTGTTCGACACCTTATGCCGCGAGATATACTTGTGAATTTATATTACTCTTTGATATACCCTTATATGTCATATTGTAATATTACGTGGGCTTCCACATACCACACTCGTTTAGCTATTTTGACAACCCTACAAAAGCGAGCTGTTCGAGTTATATGCAATGCACCTTTTAGAGCCCACACTCAACCATTGTTCAGTGATTTGAAAATTCTGCCTTTCAACTACATTAATAAACTACAAATTGGAGTATTTATGTATAAACTTCACAGGAATTTAATCATAACGAGCTTCAACCACTGGTTTTGTAAAAATTCAGACGTTCATGGCCATTATACGCGATCTGTAAATAGATACCACCAAAGAAGTGTTCGTACCACTACTGGACTACATAGTATTAGAATATGTGGACCGTTGATGTGGAATTCTCTGCCTATTGATCTTACTTGTGTATCTACAATGTACCAATTCAAATACAAATTGAAATTATTTCTTTTGGATACTATTGCATAAATGCACAAAATGGTTTGTTTTGATGCGCACTACCTACACGTGCACTGTTGTGTTCTCTTACTGTTGTGTTTTTAGTTGTTTTTTTAGTTTAGTTTAGTTTAGTTTGTTTGTTGTTTTGTTTTCCCACTTCTTTGAGTTGCATAGCTTTTCGACATGTAATTAGGGCGACCCTGTTAGCGGAACCTTACGTTCCTTTGGGCTTACCCCTTTGACATCAATGTACGTGACATTTTCAACAACTGTTTGTTTGTCTGTGCTATACTGTATGTATACATATACATGTTTTTACGATGATCAATAAAGTATTTTGATTGATTGATTGATTGAATGTATTATTATAATAACTGTAATGGTCTCCTGTGTGCCTTTCTGAGCATTTGTTTTCCATTTTCTCCTAGCTATTCAGTCACAAATAACAAAAGGACCGGCAAATGCTCTGAAGAAAGTCGGTGACAGTGTTACGCTCGAGTGTGTAACGAGCAGCAACAACTGTGACCAGGTCGAATGGAAGAAGATGGAGGGACCATATTCGCCGCGAACAGTGTACAGGGATGGCATAATACTTGACGGCTTTCCCCGTGAACGCTACAGCGTTAGCAGTACTGGTGGATGCAGTCTAACCATTACACAGCTGAGCATTAGCGACTCTGGAAGATTCTATTGTACGCAGATAGTGGATAATACTGAAGAGATACGAGGCTCCATTCTGGTTGTCATCGGTAAGTCATCTAATCAAATCTAATCAAATCTAATCTAATCTGATCGAAACTAATGACTTCTGTTGTTGCATCGCTATTGCAATCGATGGTCACTTCAAGTCAAAGTCTGAAAGATTAGAGAAGCCAGAAGTCATGCATGCAGGCAAGGGTAGGATATGTGCCATTTGATGGAATCTTAGCGTCAATTAACGACATCAAAGAACTAAAGACTGATGGACAGTGAGTGAACTGGACAGCTTGGACGAGCTCCCTCTTTCCCATGATCCCATCCTCCTTCTCCGTCTGTCTCTCTGTCTGTCTGGCTGTATATCTGTCTGGTCACATCAATAGTTGCCTCTTGTTCCTCGTCCACTACATATGCCCATACTCGGTGACATCCGCCAATCACTTCCAGTGCATGACGTTCGTCTTCCTTTGATCTGCGATAGGATTGTCTGTGGGCATGTGGCCTACATCTAAGTTTCAAGCCGCCCTAAACGCTTGTTCTCTCCCCATAGTGTCGTTTTAAGGTTCGACCATAATAATTATTATTTCCTACTTTATTTGTGACTTTCTTCACTGGCTCCCCATCCACTTGCGTATTCAATTCAAAGTCTGCTCCCTTATGCGAAATAAAAGAAAATAATGGCAAAAGCGAATATAGGCCTAATCGTAGACAGTTGAAGTTGGTCAAGTTTCTTTTGTAATTCAGGTGTGACAGCATCATGCCGGTCGAATTTGACGAGTAACGCTTTGGCTAGAGGCGATGGCTACAGCTTTTGGACTGCCATCAACGTACCGGCTAGATCCTTGGAGCCATCGAATGTGGCTCTGTCTTTCCAAAATGAGATTGTTGGTGAGACAGGGATAAGAGACGAGAGTCAGCCACAAATTGTTAAGACAACACTCACTGGAAAAGCGAGTACGGAGAATATCACGCAGCGTGTGTGTAGAGCGTCTTTTCCTCCCACAACACAGGATAACTTTGACACGACCACTGCTACTCTGGATGTTTGCACCACACAGACATTGATTGTGTCAAGTGAGTTTCATTTTGCATTAATTTCATTACTAATCCCAAGATTCCCACCCTATCAAAATAAAATGGCTTGTTCGTTGACCTTTTTAACAGTCTGGTGCCTCTCTCTTTGGCCCTTGCCGTAAAGTGGAACTTTGTACAGCATATATCAACAGTTAGTGCAGAGTTTTCCCCCATTGAGCTAACGTTTTCAAGTTCAATCAACGTAATGCCATGTAGTAAGTTAAGTTTCTCACGCACTAGTAACCTATGGAGTTAAGGCCAGAGTGCTTTAGGTTTTATGCATGGGTATTTGGATACTTGTTAGTGGCTGTAGGCCTTTGTATTTTTGTTTGTTTATCGATATAATGTAATTGCCTGCATCAGGATATGCGGTGCAGGACTTTTTTTTAGCGTGCAGTTCTACACAATATGAGAATAATTACTCGCAAATGGATTGTGCAAGTGTAGAAGCACTTCTGTGCATTTAAAAATGGTTTAAAAAATCATTGATATTAGATTTCGAGTAATTTACCGTGGAGACTGCGAATAAAGAAGGGGTTATGCAGTTCTAAAAATTCCTTTTGAAGCGTTGTAATGTATTATTTTTATACCAATAAAATACACAGAGAGGTTTGACATGAAGGCTACATTGCCTAGCCCACGAACGTAGACCATCGAAATATAAACACAATGGTTGAGGATCAGAGGGCTTATAATTGGCCTTCAAATGAGTCGCAGCTAAGATTTTTCACATGTCAGATAAGTGCTATCGAGAGAAACAGGACTGTGGGAGAGGTTTGACATGAAGGCTACTTAGTACTTACGCCACGTTACTTCTGACTTCTATATGTATCTACGATCACATAGTCTGGCGATCTGCCTTCAAATGTTTCAGTCAATGTAAAGCCATGTAAACTAAACTGTTGTCAAAGCCATTAGTATCTACAGAGCACATACAAGGAGTGGGAGGGAGGGGTGTGTGAGGCGCAAGTACGCAGGTGGGAGGTGCAAAAATATGCAATGCGTCCTGGAACGGTCGGCTATTTTTTCAAATTTCTGCGCACATATTAAATGGATGACAATGGGCGGATGCAGAAAGTTTGGAAGGGGGTCAATTTTTTTGTCTGTGGTCTTTCGTCAAAAAATCTGATGACGTTTTTTTTATTATTTCTTTAGTTTTTCCCCCCAAAAATTCTGAAAACCTTGGTAACTCCGGTATTTTAAAATCTGACGACTTTCTTTAGTCACATGAAACTTTTAATTAACATCCTAATCAGCAACAATACCTACATGTACATGTACATGTATGCTTCTTGCTGCGCAAGTAGGCTACTTCGCGTTTGAACCTAGCCACTGACTTGCGCCAGTGTATGTTCCATAATCCATCCAGTGCCGGCGCTAGGGTATCGGAGGCCCCCCCAAACAAAAAACTGGAGGCCCCCATACATTGAGCTGTCATCTCAACAAGATTTCTCATAATATAAGTGCTGAAAGACATGGTGCAAGACTTCAATAAATGTCCCCTCCCAATTGTTAAATTTTTTGAAATTTCCATGCTGTATATATATGGCAGAATTTTAAGCTGTCATCATTAAAAAAATTGCTCACTTTCAATGATGTTAGTCGTGGTTTAGGACTTCAGAGTGTCCCCTCTCCATTGTTTAAATTTGTCCAATTTGCCAACTGTAATGATAGCATTTATGATTTATAGACTGTCATCTTAATAAATTTGATCATTATTGATGGGCAGTGGATTGGGGATACAAGGATTCTGTCCCAACCACAAATTGTGGGGCCGTGCCTCTGTCCACACCCCCAAAGTCTCCTCTTTGGTTGAAGAACAATGCTCTATTGGTTTGCGTAATATTATTTTGTATGCTTTGCGTTAAAACACAATTCGGTGCGTGGTTTCAGGAATGAACAGGCATGAAAGGTATAATTACCAGCTACATGAGACCTCTTGGCAGGGCTCTGGTGAACTGCGAGACACTGCCTCAACTAACCATATGGCACTGATTTTGGGGTTATGTACAACCATTAGAGTTTGAAAGGGGCCCCCAAATTTAGCTGGTCATTATGCCTATTTGTCATTGTACAGATCCGGTCTGGAGCATGCTTCAACTAACCTTGCAAACTTGAGATCAGACATACCAAGGACATATCTCGGACCCTACACGGGCTTTAACTTTTGGACCTCACACAGGTTTTATTTTGAGGCCTAATTCAATTAGCAATTAGAATAAGTTACAAATTACAATTTATAAACGTTGTGCTTGAGAAAGTGGACGAAAATGCCTGAGTTAGTTTACTGGCTTTATAGGCCTATACTTAGACCCAAAATCAGTATGACATGATTGCATTAGGTCTGCTATGGCAGTGCACCAGACCGGATCTGTACAGTGACAAATAGGCATACTGACCAGCTAAATTTGGGGGCCCCTTTCAAACTCCAATGGCTTTACTTACGCCCAAAATCAGTGCCATATATGGTTAGTTGAGGCATGCTCCAGACCGGATCTGTACAATGACAAATAGGCATAATGACCAGCTAAATTTGGGGGCCCCTTTCAAACTCTAATGGTTGTACATAACCCCAAAATCAGTGTCATATGGTTAGTTGAGGCATGATCCAGACCGGATCAATACAGTCACAAATAGGCATAATGACCAGCTAAATTTGGGGGCCCTTTCAAACTCGGGGCCCCCGGCCGGGGGTACGGGGGGTGCTAGCGCCGGCACTGAATCCATCGCCAAAAACCTGCAGCAAGGAGTACCATGCTTGTCATGAGAATTCATTATAAAATTATGGTTCTTACAGGGTGCTGAGAAATTTTGACAATTATTTACTACATGATTTGTTGGATAGCTATTTACAATACTTGACTTTGATCCTTAGAATTTTTTATTGACATGTTGCAGCTGAAAATGGCAATGGTCAAACTGTGAAAGACAAGACGGAAGTCGTCCAGCTGGGTGACAGGGTTGAGATCGATTGTAAATTTGTCGGTAAGAAACATGCTACAATAATTATCAACGGACACAATAATTATTTTTGCTCTATGGGTTCTATATTCTAACTTGGATAGCGATGTATCTGGAGAAAATTGATATTTCGTCTTTTAACACTTCTGCAGGTGATAAATTGTTTAATTATTTTTCAGGTGATAAATTGTTCTGCTGGTCATTTGGTTGTAGGTGGTGAAAATACGAGAGTCACTTGGGTCCGTACAGACGGTCCGCTGCCAGAGACGACTATGGTTCGTGATACTCTGCTGATCATACCAAAGGTCGTGCTGACTGACCAAGGAACTTACCGCTGCTTGGCATCGAATATTGCGGCCACCGTCTATGCCCAAGTCACAATCGTCGTTGAAGGGTGAGTTTTGGAGAACGAGGGTAGGATGGTTGGAGGAAGTGGGGAAGAAGGGGAAACTTTTTTCTCTCTCTCCTTACCTTTTACGTCTGCGTGAATTGCATGCTTTGAAAAGTCTCAATTGCTGATGGGCCCTACATGCATATGCATGTAGTTGATGATTTTTGCACAGCTGATGGACTGCAGCTGTTTTGAAGTTTGAACTTGTCCAAGTTGTGTGAGCCTCTGTGTGTGTGTGTCTGTGTGGGTGAGAAAGAGAGAGTGTGTGTGTGCATGCGCCTCTGTGTGTATGAATGTGCATATGTGTGTGCATGCGTATGTGTGGATGTTGTGATTTGTTTACTACAATATTTTTATGCTTTGTTGGAGCAGATCCGGTTGAACAGATCGCTGTCTAAACGACTTTATCGACTGGGCGACACGGTCAGCAATGAAGCAGAGTGACTTCCGTTTCTAGAATTTTATTCCTGTTATTATACGTAGGCCTACATAGAATTTAAGCATCTTCAACGTAAATCTAAATGAACTGGTTGTTTTTACGTGCTGTAGGGCAGCTAGGGTTTATAAAATAATAATGGCGGGCTTCAAACCGCAACGGTTTTCAATGCATTCACCAGCACTGCCCGTTTGAAACGGGCGCGTCAGTATTTAAGGAACTCATGTGCCGTAGTTGTGTTGTCTCAAAACAAATAGGGCATAGTCTACTTACTTCGTAAGACAGGACATCCTTAAGTTAAGTCCGAATTCATGCTGCGTTTAATTTGTTAAATCTAAATTGTTTAGAAGCAGTTTTGTTAATCGATGCATCTCTTGTTAGCCTATATTTAATTGCGCATGTAGGTCTATGACTTTATAATCTGCTACTTTAGAGATTGACAAGGTTTCTAATAGTTTATTTTAAAACGTGTGTAATCGCTGTAGACATACAATATAATGCATGTGCGCTTGTTAGATCAAATAAATGCTATTTATTCACAGAGCCAAGAGTAGCCTAATAAAACTATAGAATACGCCTATCGAAAGAAACTTTAACAGCTTTTATTCTAAATGTCAATAGTCCTTGACGTAGTCTTTGATGGTGCTATCAGCTGCCTCTATTTGCTGTCTGAAAGCAAGATTTGAAAGTTGATTTGCCTGCCAACTGTCTTTAAATAAGAAAGATCCATTATGATGACAATGCTTTTTCTGGCGGAGCGCACCGGAACGACGATTCGGCGCCTTTATCAGCAGTTTATCCTATGGTAACTCGACCCGGACCACCACGAACTACCCTTACGGACAACCCTTTTGACTCAACGCAGCGCTCGTGAATAAACTGATGCCTCGCGCTTGGCCTTCGAGTAGCCTAGCGCTTTAGAAATTTGGGGATTAGGCTACGATTAGGATTACGATTACGACGATTACGAGTTGTTTCAATGCTTTGCAAGTGATTCCATTTCTTGAAATTTGCGTTATTCGACGAATCTTTATGTTTTCATGAATGGTAAAATAGCAACTGCAACTTTGTTACACGTACCTCCTTACTTAAAACTCTATGGTGATATGACGCAAATTTATTATATTCGTTTCATGTTGGCGCCAAAATATGAGTTTTAGCATCTTTTCCAAGCAGAAGAGACCTGTCCATAATTATCACAATGACCGTAATATTGTCAAATACTTAAATCAATATATATCATGTCAATCTTTTAGCCTTAAGATCCAAGGCCTAAGTACCCAGATAGTTTAATTAAAATAACTAGCATTAGGCATAATATTATTATAGATACATGTATGCGCTTTAATTGGCTGAACAGAGAAGTAAAAAAATTGTAGGCAAAATTGAAACTTATTTAAAATTTTCAGCCTTGAACATTAAGACTACAATGATGAAAATTTATAATGTTATTATTATAGCCCCTGCTTAATAAACTTTTTGCTTTGGAAGTTTATGTAGATATTTATGTATATATATATATATATATATGTATGTATACATATATATAGTAGCTGCATGTATATGTAAATAGATTATATATAACATAATTATGCTCACATACGCGCGCACATATACACACACAATTGTGTGCGTGTGTGTGTGCGCTCGTGTGAAAATAGTCTTCAAAATTGACAAAATTAATTTTAACGACTATTTTCAGTTGACAGTATATCGTATACATTAGGCTGACTGTTGCCTATAGTTACTGATACCATTAATATTTAGAAGGCAGTGGTCTGATGCAACAATCATTACATAGGCCAGCAGTGCTGTCGACAGTGTAGCCTAAACTGGAATATGGCATATTGATTATTGCATGGCAATGCGGATGTAGGCCTATTCCGGATATGAAAAACCAAGAGTTGCTAGTTCAAGTCCTCACGCTTAGCTTTGTAGGAAGCTGAGTTGAGTTATACATGTAGGCTACGAAGGATGTATTGTAAGTTCTTGAATTCAAAGGTTATAATGAAATTGTAATCGCCGAGGGAACTGAGGGAATTTGAGATTTTACCCCATGAGACATATTGGTTTATTATATCGCAATTTTAACGCAGACCTTTCGGCCCACGGTCAACGAAATAACGATGGACGTAGACCTTTCACCGATTTTCTTTGTTCTCATGGTTTTAACAACAGGTTAGTGCTTTAAGAAACTGTGATAATGACTTATATTTATAGGTGACTGATCTGAATGATTTAGCAAACAGGGCGTGATACTACAGGATTCGCAAGTAGGCCTATACGCCCTACGCCACATTTTTTCATGGCTTATTGCAAAGTGAAACCACTAAACTAATGAACTGTCGGCCTAATTGCCGACGTATTAGTCCCTATGATCCCATGTAATTTTTTAAAATCGCCTTGATCAGTTTCTTTGATGCTATGATCGATTTTCAGAAGGTTTCAGAGTTCAGACGAGTAGCCTAACTATTGAATTTGTTTTACATGCAGTTTTTCAACCTTGCTGTCGGGTTTGGTTATTTTCGGCGACACGCAAAATTTTCTTTAGATGTTTCAGAATACCGTGCATTCTCTTTATTTATGGAAGACCTTATCGGCAAATCCAAAAAATATAATAATAATAATAATAATAATAATAATAATAATAATAATAATAATAATAATAATAATAATTTGATTTTCAAACGCAGCCTCAGCCGACCAACAACGCGAGGCACTGACGACCAGATGGTGCGAGGCTAGTGCCATGAAGTGCCCAGAGGGGAGTCTCACCCATAAACAATCAGCATGGGACAAACGTCTGGTCGACGGGGTAGTCTCCTGTCTACACGCCAGGTTCCCCGATCCAACAAATCAGGCACGCCTTAAGGCCATATCAGCCCCACACGCCGGAGACTGGCTGCTGGCCCTCCCAATTACTTGCTGTGGACTTAGGCTTGACGACGAGTCGATCAGGGTGGCGGCGGGTTTGCGGCTGGGTGTTCCACTTTGCGGGCCACATGGATGCCCATGTGGGGCCCCGGTGTTGGCAGATGGACATCACGGGCTCTCCTGCGCGTTGGGACCGGGTCGCTTGCCGAGACACGCAGCTCTGAACAATATCATCTTTCAGAGCTTGATCCGTGCCGGCTATCCTTCTACAAAGGAGCCCTTGGGCCTCTTGAGAACGGACGGTAGGAGACCAGACGGCCTTACCCTGATCCCATGGCGCGTTGGGCGATGCCTCATCTGGGATGCAACCGTGATAGACACCCTGGCTGTTTCCTACCTGCCAGACACCTCCCAAACTGCTGGTGCTGCTGCAGAGCGGGCATCGACCCGAAAGATCGACAAATACGCCGAGCTGTTGTCCACATACCATTTCACCCCTTTGGCCTTTGAAACCCTGGGCCCGATCAACAACGAAGGCCTGACGTTCCTATCCGACCTGGGTCAAAAGCTCTGCACCGTTACGGGAGACCCACGGGAAACAACCTTTTTATTCCAACGTCTGTCGCTTACAATACAACGGTTTAACGCAGTAGCGTTTAGGGGCACTTTCGCCAGCCAAGAAATCGATGACTAGGGCCATTCTGGACTGGTTTTTAAACAAGTAGTTAGTAATAAGTCCCCGAGGGATCCTAAATACCTCGGGGCAAAAAAAATAAATAAAATAATAATAATAATAATAATAATAAAAAATCAAACAGTCAAGACACATGGAAGTCTTGGTCGGAATGACCGCGTTACGTAGGCTAATGTTCAAAAGGAGCATAGACATTAGTCTGTAAATGACTTTGTCATTTTTATAATAATAATAATAATAATAATAATAATAATAATAATAATAATAATAATAATAATAATAATAATAATAATAATTGTGAGCCTATCTCACTTACACTTAACTTCGGTAGCTAATGGCTAGTTATAAGTAGGCCTATCTACAGTTCTTTAACTTGTTACGGAAGACAAACACAATTCTCTGTCTTTTCGACTTTCTTATTAAAATCCATCAATCGCAAGGAAACATAAACGAACGACAACCACTGTATTAAAACAAACTCAACGTTAAGACAACTTCGCCATCTTATCAAACTCTCTCTCGCTACGCTCATTATACAAGCCTTCCACAGCACGACTGGCACTCCTACACATTACACAAGCCTATCTCATTCTTAGCGTACATCGCTCCTTCAGCCGCTCTGTCCGTCTCTCTGTCCCTGTCGCTCTTGCTCTCATGCGTACGCCTGTACAGCTGCCAACTTTCCCGCCATTCTACCGCCTAGCTGGCCTGCCTGTACGCTCAACAATTAGCTGACCATTCAAGGTTATACAAATTAGCTTACAATAATAATAATAATAATAATATCAAAAGTAACAGATGATGTTATTTGGGATTTGGTGTAGGCCTAGGCCTGCATGTTGAAAAGATCAAGATGTATGATTAGCCTATAGACTATCTGTTTTTGAGTTTTTGGCATAAATTATAGGCCCATATCAAATGCATGATTGCAAGTCATTGCATGAAAGGATGGATTTGGCACGGGGTAAAATTTAACTTTACCTATGGCATTCATGTAATGATCCACCGAATAGGACTATGTACAAATTTTCGCAACGCCACCTAGGGAATGTCAGGTTGATTCGACCTTTCGGAGGGTAGCCGTAATCAATTCACCTCCCTCCTGGATGTTCAGAACTTCACGCTAGTGATGTTACGATATGTCAACATAAATGTGAAAATTGTAGACATAATAACTGGCGGAAAAGTTAGACGCTGATTTATAAGGACTTGAGTATACACTGATGTTTTCATTATGGCGTCCTTTCTTCTTTTCGTTCTCTGCCCTTAGGCAGATTCGAATGTTTGACGTCGCCATTGCCCTCCTAGGCAAGACTAAAGGGGTCGAACCCCGCAACCCTCCCGGCAATTCTCACCCTGGTTAACAGAATTGGCCAGGGTTCGTGTATGGGACCTATTAACTTTATTGCAACAATATATTATTATAAAATCGGCACACGGCTCGCCCTGACAATAGGTTAATTTAAATAGACATAATTATGCAGACGATGTCTATCTATTTACTGGTTTAGGGCTTTAGGCCTACCCTCATCAAATAATGGCAGCTGATGGTGGCTAATGAACGCGGTCGCATATCACAAGGGATTGCATCCTGGAAAGTGGAAACTCAAACCAAACCAAACGAAAGATATGAAACAATGATCACTCAACAGATAAGGCGGGTATAAGAATCCCCAGTGTCAATCCAAGTTAACACAAGCTCTGCAAACCACACATGTTCGGTCAGATTATTCTATAAGCCTAAACACAGAGTAATAATAAATATCCGGCGCTTCCTTGTCGCAAATGTCGTGGTTAGTAGGCTATGTCATACCCTATTATATTTTAGTAAACGATTGCTCTTGAAGCTGATGCTATTTTTATATCCTACATGTATATATATAGGCCACGGCTAAAAGATATGGTATACTCTCAACTACGGTGTCTTGGTAACTTTTTGCGATCCGGTATGGTGCCAGAGGATTGTGTGTTTGTGGGGGAGGGGGAATGATAAGATGCTGTTCCAACCAATAATATATAAAAGTTGATTCGCCACCGGTGCCTACCATAATTATGGAAGTCCGAGTTTGACCGAATTTGCAGGGAAGCTGATTCAAGACTTTTTGCAGGGATCCTAAGGGACCCGGCCGGGTCTGCATATAGGCTACTTTATAGAGAACCAGGATGAAGGCGAGAATTGCACGGGGGCTTTGGGGTTTCAGCACACCTATAATTATACAAAAACACTGGTGTGGAGTGTGGTGCTGTATGGTTCCGAAACCTGGACCATGAGAAAAGAAGACATAAAGAAAATCGAAGCGTTTGAAATGTGGACATGGAGGAAAATGGAGAAGATCAGCTGGACGGAACACAAAACAAACGAGGAAGTTCTGGAAAGGATTGGAGAGGAAAGAACAATGATAAAAACAATCAGAGAAAGACAAAAGAAATGGATAGGGCATATGCTAAGAGGAGACAACCTGGTAAAAACGGTGATAGAAGGAAAATGGAGGGGAAAAGACCAAGAGGAAGACCACGACAGATGATGTTGGACACGATGATGACGGGGATGGGATACCAAAAACTAAAAGAGAAGGCCCAGCGGAGGGAGGAGGGGCGACATTGGACAGCCGAACCTGCCTAATGGCAGAGAACCAGAAGAAGAAGATAATTATACTCGATCCTAGAGCCCCGCAGGCCACAGTAAATTCTTCATTGCACGCATCAACTCCACATAAATCAACGTCTGACCGATCAGTAAGTTTTTTTACAATAATTCTCAATATTGTAGATATAGCTACCACCCAATGCCCCGAAGTATCCATAGAGGACTCTAGGCGTATACTTTACGACTGCGCGTACTCGACATTTCCTTGCCTCTGCATGGCAGACAAACGTAATGATACGAAAAACGTCTATAATTAGAACGTTGAAGCCTATTATAATAGTACCCACTTTGACAGATATCTAATAAGCTTATGTAGGCTATGTATGCACCACACTACGGAAATATAGGCTACTAAAATTTGCTTACTTACTTAGGTAAGGTAGTTGGACTTTTTAAAGAAGCAATAGTCTCCCGTTGCTACAGTTATAAACTTTAAAACGATGGTCAACGTATTTCTAGAATATACTGCCTTAGTAGGGCCTACGTCTACTGTGTTGAAAGTTTGAAACTCAAGAACTTAAGAATAGGTCTGATGGTTTGCGGATGGGCTTCACCCATGGAACACTTACTATTCCTCCAC
The DNA here is from genome assembly GCA_949752735.1 of Lumbricus terrestris. Taxonomy (NCBI): domain Eukaryota; kingdom Metazoa; phylum Annelida; class Clitellata; order Crassiclitellata; family Lumbricidae; genus Lumbricus; species Lumbricus terrestris. Next base: position 4,157,302 of record OX457045.1, read on the forward strand.
TAGAGACTACGGTTTCGCTTGAAGCTGTCATCACATTATTTTCCGTGTGACCCATTACGTTAATTAATTAGCAACCTAATCAGCAACAACGCCTACAATAATATTATTGTACATGTATGTTTCTTGCTGCGCAAGTACTTTGCGTTTGAACCTCGCCACTGACTCTCGCCAGTGTATGGTCCATAATCCATCGCCAAAAACGGTAGCTAGGCGTTCCATATTATTCGTCCTGATGGCATCACCTCTGCCACCTTGCGAAGTTGCAAATGAGTGCCGTTCCTCACGTAGGCCTATACCTGAATGGGATGAGAGAGGTCTGGAGTCTGGATTCTGCATTTTTGGATAGTCCATTTTTAAAGCAAACTACTATTTATTCATCTATACGTGTGCAATTTGGTCCGTTACATTTTGCGAGGCGACATTTTGTCATTGCGACATTTTGTCCGTACCATTCTGTCGGTGACTTTTTGCAAGGTGAATTCTGTCTGGCCAATCTTCCAATTATTATAACCTATATCTGTCTCTCGTGTTGACTGAAACATTGTAGACTACAGTAGCTGTTGTTTTGGGATGGCCACCGTTGTTGCCCGCCAGCTTTGTATGGGTTTTCGGGCGCTCTTTTCGCGTCTTCGTGCACGAGTCCCATATGTTTAGGTGCGCTATAAAGATTGAATAATAAAAAATAATAACGATGATGATGACGATGGTGATGATGGTGATGATGACGATGATGACGACGACGACGATGATAATGATGATGGTGAATATGATGATGATGACGATGATGATGATGATGACGACGACGACGACGATGATGGTAGGCTAAATGATTGTGATGATGATGATGATTATGATGATTTTGATTATGATAATGATGAAGAAGAATGGTGGCGATGATGATATTAATGGCAATATCAGAATGCTTTCAGCCTGCTCAACGTAACACAATACCTCGATGACCTTCTGTTTGCCTTTCTGAGCATTTGATTTTCTTTTTATTTGTAGCTGTGCAGTCACAAATACTAAAAGGACCGGTGAATGCTCTGAAGAAAGTCGGTGATAGTGTTACTCTGGAATGTGTCACGAGCCGTAGCAACTGTGACCAAGTCGAGTGGTCGAAGATGGAAGGAGCACAGTCAGCAAGAAAATTGTACACGATGGGAATAATACTTAACGGCTTTCCCAGTGAACGATACAGCGTTGACAGTACTGGTGGTTGCAGTCTAACTATTACACAACTGAATATTAACGACTCTGGAAGATTTAGTTGTGTGCTAACAGTGGGTAGTATGGAAGAGACAAGAAGCTCCGTTCTGGTTGTCATCAGTAAGTCATCTAATCTAATGTTACCTCATCTGATTACTTCTATTATAGCGCAGTTGTTATGATGCCATGGACATGAATTATTGATTGTCGCTTCAAGTGAAATCGCCATGAAAGTCTTAATTGATTAAGAGAATCAAGGTTGACCATTGAAGTCTGGAGATTGAAAGAAGGCAGTTGTCATGCTCTGGTACGATTTGCAAGTTGAAGAACGCTAGTTTTATTCTTTGCATTGACCTGAACAGAATTAAAAGAACGAACTGAACATTGCACAGCAGATAGCACAGTGTTGGACTGGATGCATGCCAAGAACGTCCGAGCGACAATGGTTTTTGTTGATGGACACATCAAGAGACTCGGTACCCATTGATTGAATGGGTCATGAGGGTCACTCACTCACTCCTCAGCGGTCGACAACCAGACATGTCGATAGCAGACACACCAGAATGGACTGACGGATATATCTAGTAGGTAACGAGGGAATGAACGGAGGGTCCCTCCGTTCATTCCCTCGTTCGCCGCGTTGCGGTGGACAACCCAACACGCCGATAATTAAGTCCAAGGAACAGACGACAGGAGGGACGAATGAACGGATGGTCTGAGGCAGGCAAGACTTAGAGGAATGACGTAAGTGACAAAAATCAGAAGTGCACTACATAGGCTACTACAGAACATCGATGACGCAGAGCAATGGCATGTTAATGACTTTCCCAATGTCCCTACATGGGAATCAACTTCCTGAGTGGAGTCTCGAACCCGCCAAGCGTTCCAAACAATCAACTACTGTTTGCCACTCACAAAAGTAAAAATAATAATATAAAATCGAATATGATCATTTAGCTGTAGTTGATCCGTTGTGATTTGTAATTCAGGTGTGAGAGAAGCATGTCTGTCGAATGTGAGGAGTAACGCATTGAATCAGAACGATAGCTACAGCTTTTGGACTTCCATCAATGTACCGGCTAAAAGAGTGGAACCATCGGATGTGACTCTGTCTTTTCCAATTAAGACTGCTGGTGAAATAGAGACAATGGACGACAAGCAGCCATTAATTGTGAAGACAACACTCACTGGAATTGCAAGAAAGGAGAATAACAAGCAGCGTGTGTGTTGGGCATCTGTCACCCCAACTAGAGCGGAAAACTTTGACAATTCCACTGCTACCCTATATATTTGCTCTGCACAGCAATTGATTGTGTCATGTGAGTTCATTGCCTTAATTTCGTAATTGTAGGCTCATCGTAATATCCAGATTTTCCACATTACGCAAGGAATGTGACCAGTAGGCTTAATTTGTGAAACTCCACCTTTACCCGGCTTATTTACTAGAAATCTGTGGGAAACAGAGATACAACTACAAGATCCTTCCAACTTAGCGTTCATCAAAACGCCTGTATGCCATTTTTTCATTCAGAGCTGGATTAAGCAACTGCTAAACGTTTAGCTTCAAGTCTGTAGAGCTCGCCTGATGTGATGTCACGCGATACATTGTTCCCTCAAATAGTATCATGTATTTGCTTCCTCATCTATGTATCTAAAGGCGTGCAGGTTTCCTATGTATGTGTAACGTATTCACAACATTACCATGCGCATCATATCAACTCTCTTGCCTCTCCCTTCTTTCGGTCTCCACTCATCCCAGTGCTTTTGTATTGACCGAACTGAGCGTCTTCTGATTCGCTAGGGCGCGACGGCTAATATAACTATATCAGGCAATCTATATAGCGCCATTTATTTTGTTCAAGATATCTGCTAATGGTTTTCCTATGATTGCGTGGGAATGAATAGGCTATTGTTTCGAACTTTGACTTCCTGGCAGATATATTCATGCTTGTGTGCAGCTGTATGTGTAATAATTAGTCCTATCGATGTGGAGCATCTGACCAATAATTACTCTCTGTATCTGTTAATGCCTTTTTTGGAGCAGATTCTGTTGAAAATATCGCTGTTTCGCCCTCATCTGGTCCTTATTGTAAAGGAGCCACGGTTCGTTGCACAGCAGATGGACATCCGTATCCAACATTCAAGTGGACCCATCTGAAGAGTGGACAGGTTGTTGATGGTGATACGCTGGTGATTAATGGCGAGGTTGGAGACCAGTACACTTGCACAGCTACAAACACAGTTAAAGGAGCAGTAGAATCTCATAGTACGACAATTGAAGTGTCTCCTCCTCCCCGACCTCCTCAACCACGTACGTGAACAACTTTGGTTTTATATGGTCGGGTCAAGTAGGAAATCAATGGGAAACTATTCATACGGAGCATATAATTAATTATTGCACTCATTCAAGAGTCAAACAAGCATTGGCCGTTGAAGGTGAATTCAAAAGGTCTTGCCTCGTTTTGTTGACAGTTATTTAAGCTAATCATCTACAAAATTCTACAGTACCATTTTCGCTGTGATTGAAGTCTCAAGTCGAAGGTCGGTTCTAAGGAAATTCCGATCCAGACATGTCACCGTAGTAGGCCTACAGAACTATTACAGAGTGAATGGAAGCGATATAAATGCACGCGTCAGCAGAGAAATACGAACAGTTCTGAATGTAGTTGTGATGGTCAGATGTAGGAATGAATGAAGCGAAATAGTCTGAACAAATTATATGATTCAGTCATCTGATGCAGAAGGTGGATTAATTGAGTGCAGCTTAGATAGACAACCCCATTCAATGTATGCATAGAGTTTAGCCAGCCACCAAAGTTTCAGGAAATAAATTGACCAATGAGACAGCGTGATGATTGTTGCCAGAATAGTTACACTGCAGGCTATCAGAGAACGAGTGACTAGGTCACAACAAACCAGCATGGAAATAGATAAACGATATCGTTTTGGTCAGAGAGGATATTTTGACTAGCGTGACTATTGTGGGATTAGTCTGATGGTTTTTGAAGCTCGTGTTTGAACATGTAAAGTTGCTTGGACGATGTGCGGATTTTACCGCGTGTCGTAATCAATACATTGCATTTATATTAGGAATTAAATGCAAGGACTCCATATTCATGAAGTAGACAGTCTTTGTGTTCGATCATCTTTGAAATGATGAGTCGTGAGTTGGACATCATTGTAGATGGGCCATTAAGGAATAAGGACTGCTGCCTAAAGTCCCAGCGTGCCATCGAGGTTTAATATAGTCATAGAACCCGTAGTTATACCACTACCTTTGCCCTCCAATGTAAGCTTGATACAATTATGTTGCAACTGACTAATATAAGTTGACCTAGGCTATTTAAGCAGTTGCATGAAGTTCGACTTGACACAATAGCCAGTGAGTGTTGTTTTGACAGAATCTGATACAGGTTCAATTGGTTCAATTGGAATTGGTGTTGGCGTTGGAGTCGGTCTGTTGATTTTGGTTGGGATTCTCTTCGCTGTCCTGTGCAAGAGATATGAATGGATCAAAAGAACGAAGACAGGTTGGCCTAATCCAAAAAAAGCAGTGTTTGACTTTGAAGATACATCACAGTTCAATATAAAATATTATTTTAAGCAATAATTCGTAGCATAATAATTGTGTGTGAATGCGCTATTCAAGGCTAATGCACTTCTTGATATGATTCATTAGTTCGTCGTTCATTCACTTTTTCAATTACCCATTACGTTGTATCTTAAAACCTAAGCTTATTGGTAAGAATGATTCTGGTCGGTGGCATTCCAACATTTTCTTTTAGGCCTAACTCCAACTAAATGTACTGGGGGAACACTGCACTGGTCATCTAAACCTCACTGAGTAGACTATAAACTTTTTATTCTCATACGATATTGCTTATTGTTGGGAAATAGAAACTGCCCCTTCACATCTCTGATCCGTGTTTAGGCCTCTGTCTCTTCTAATAATATCTCTTCCTGATCGCAGGTCAATTCTTTCTATCAACTATCCTTCATTGCTTGGTATTGAGACATTCTTGCTTAGGCCTACTCGGGAAGGTTGCTGAAGTCGATTATCCAAGAAGTTGTACCTCACAAATTTTCACTAATTTCGTGTACCGTTATTTAATTTATCAAAGAATAGTGTTGTCTAACATTTTGACAAACAGCTAATTAAGCGGTCTGCTTTGTTTTCTTTATAGCCTGATGACTTTTCTTTGGCTAGTCCTAAAAAGAAAAAAATGTCCGTAAGCTTATGCGTTGATCAAATGTTGGAACATAAATTCAGAGGCGTAATTTATACAAATGTCAATTGGCCTACTCATATTTCAATGCCATATAAGGGTCTATGTTGGTTATTTAGCAAATTCTACAAATTCTAATTTAGCTGCATCTTCTGACGATAAAGGGACGAACGGAAACGAAGAAGATCCTGAAAGAAGTCGAATCAATAGAGACGATTCACATGCTTCGCAATACGAAACTCTCGATGACCTCTTGTGGCAAAATTTGAATGCAGGACCAACCTATGAAGAGTTGACAATATCCACTGAGGTCGATGCTATTGGAAAAAGTCTCTCCAACAGAGCAACTAACGAGAACAAATTGAACAAGAACAAATCTAGTTTAACCGAATATGAAAGTCTTCAACAGATGGAACTGCCGCCATCAGATGCATATGAGAGCATAAAACCTAAGAAATCGGACAAAAACAAGAAATTCTAAGCAATTTCTAGATACTTTCTGAATTTGTGTAGAATGTCTATGTTTACGTCCAAATGAATTTCCTTCTTAAAATAATAGGCCTACTAGTATAACCTGTTGCAGTACAATGCAAACATAGCAACAATTTGTAGAGTCTAACTTCTAAAACGACATGCTATCCTAGACTTTTGTAAGCGGGAGAATTCTCTATACTAGCTCATGTCTGACAGTTCTTGCATGGCAAGCGGACATCCTATTCTTGCAACATGTTTCTATCTGGTTTGAGGCTGACGAGTTAAAAGGTTTCGTCGGTAAACGTTCGTCATAATATGGCCTATGTTTAACGTGAATGGATGGATATTAGTTAAAAATCAAAAAGGAATGGGTTGCTCTATTAGGTCAAGGTTTGCATCAATTTACAGATACGCAACAGTTTTTAACTTGTAAGTAGAAAGCTTTTGTTGATTTTTCGCTAGTCCCTTTTCAAACCCAATTAAAATATAAAAAAAGATTTGAAAATGAATGGTAGATGTTTATAATTTATAATTTAAAATTGATAATGATCTAACAGTAAGATATCACCAGTGCCCTTTTAAATACGATTAAAACTTCATAAAAATTTAGTGCTTTTCAATTGGTTTTCTGATTGCCTTCCTGAAACGGACAAGTTGGTCTACCTTGATAGTTAGGCTATTATAAATGATGAATGGGGGAATATGCTTTATTGTGGAGTCTCTTCGAAATGTACGACTCCCGATAGTTATCTGGCACTTCCTGTTTCTCCTTTTGCTAACAATTGAGGACTGGCATTTGTCAAACATTTTCACAGATATCAATATGTAGACCTGTATGCCATGTCCATCCTTCAGTTTTAAAATAATACCAATGCCTAAACATGCACCCCTATAGTTTAAAACAACTGCAGCATTGTTCCTGTAGACATGGGCTGCAATTGGCGAACAGAGAACTACATAATTGGAGGCAACATTGAAACTGGTATCAAATTCTTTCAGCCTTGAACATTGAGACTCCAATATAGGATGAAATTTTCCAATGTTGCTATTATAGCCCCGGTTTAATCAACTTCTGCTGTCGAAGTTTATTGTAGTTACATGTAAATATAATATTATATATATATCTAAGTGCACGCACGCACGCGCGCGCACACACACACACAATTATGTAATTTTAACAACTATTTTTAGTTGACTGCAGATTCTGACGTAGGCTGACCGTTGCCTATAATTATATACTAGTAGCATAACTATTTAGAAAACACTCAGCCTGGTCTGATACAACATTAATTACACGTAGCCTATAGGCCAACAGTGCTGTGGGCAGAGTATAGCATAAACTAAAATAAAGCATATCGAGTGGCAATGCGGATGTTTACCGGATTTGAAAACCAATAGTTGCTAGTGCAAGTCCTCACTTTGTAGGAAGCTGCATACAAAGGATGTATTGTAGCTTCTTCAATTCGAAGATTGTAATGCAGTTGTAATCGCCGATGGAACTAACGGATTTCACAATTAATCCACCATCATACACTACTGGTTAATTATCAGCATTTAGCGCAGGTCTATAAGTCCACGGCCAACTAAATAACGATGGACGTAGTCTTGGCACAGATTTTCTTTGCTCTGATGATTTCAACCACAGGTTTGTGCTACAAGAAACTGTGATACTGACTTACATTTTAGAGCTATCTGGTCTGATTGATTTATAGGCCAAAATAACGAATTGAATAACTAAATAAATTTCCCCCCTCACAGACGTCTAGATCAAACACTGCTGCTGGATGTTCAGATCTTCTCGCGTGTAATCTAACAGTTCAACCGCCGCTGTACTGACATCAATAGTCCCTATAACTAATTTTTAGAGAAATAACTGAGGGTCAGACGTTAATTGGTGTGGACATGGGATGATTTGAGGACTTTACTATGGCGTTCTAAGAAAGGCCAGGAGGTTGAACCCCCAACAACCACCGGCATTTCTCATCCTGGTCGGGCATGTGACAAGTTAACTTTATTGCTACAATTATTAAAACAGCAAACGGCTCACCCTAGCTTATCTAACTATGCCTAAGCGGTGTCACGACAACTGGTCTACAGACAACTCGTCTAACGACAATTGGTCCCCAGACATTTAAGTATTTAGGCGACGGCCCTATTATACGGTTCGACAATTAAGGAGTCTCGCCGTCTCAGTAAAGTTTGGCAGCTACGGTATGGTACTGGAGGATTGGAGGGAGGGGGAATCGTAGGATGTATGCAGCCCTTGTCAGTGATATGAAGGTTGGTTGATCCGCCACCGGTACCAGCCATAATTTATGAATGTCCAGCCTTAGACCGGAATTCTAGGGAAGCTATAAGACCAAACTTTTCTCAGCGATCTTAAGGAACCCGGATCATGTAGGATACTGCATAGGTAACCAGAGTGAGGGACTGAGGGTGATGATATCTCTGGAGTTGTGGGAGTTCAGTCCATCTACTCTTTCTTATAACCCAGCATGACACACCAGCATCACATAAATCAAAGCCTGACCGACCAGCCACTTTTTCAAACTCTCATACCGTAGATAACTACCACCCAAAAGTTCCCAACGTATACGAACATGCGGCGCCGTAACAAAACGGCGCAGGACAAAACGGCGCCGACATAACGGCGCCGACAAAACGGCGCCGACATAACGGCGCAATTCAAAGTAGGCTACCCCGACAAAACGGCGCTGACAATATTGCGCAGTGCAAAGATTATGATACCCGTCTAGAGATTGTTTGCTTATTCAAGAGTAAACTCACTACGAATTCAAGATTATGAGATGTCGTTCCGGATTCCGGCAACTAGGGGCACACCCAAGTCAGAATACATCTATGCGTTTAAAATAGAAGTCGGATTGATACAAAATCATTTTTTCTTAAATAGAATCCATATTGATGGAAAAAATTCGATTAAATTGAAGCTGGATTGAAGAAAATAATCTTGCTTAAATGGAAGCTGGATTAATGGAAACAGTCTTGCTTAAATGGAAGCTAGATTGAATAAAATATTATTGCTTAAAAGGAAGCTGGATTGAAGAAAATAGTCTTGCCTATCTGGAAACTGGATTGAAGAAAATATTTTGCTTAAATGGAAGCTGGAGTGAAGAAAATATTCCTGCTTAAAAGGAAGCTGGATTGAAGAAAATATTTTTGCTTAAATGGAAGCTGGAGTGAAGAAAATATTCTTGCTTAAAAGGAAGCTGGATTGAAGAAAATAGTCTTGCCTAACTGGAAACTGGATTGAAGAAAATATTTTTGCTTAAATGGAAGCTGGATTGAAGAAAATATTCTTGCTTAAATGGAAGCTGGAGTGAAGAAAATATTCTTGCTTAAAAGGAAGCTGGATTGAAGAAAATAGTCTTGCCTAACTGGAAACTGGATTGAAGAAAATATTCTTGCTTAAATGGAAGCTGGATTGAAGAAAATATTCTTGCTTAAATGGAAGCTGGATTGAAGAATTTATTGTGGCTTAAATTGGAGCTGGATTGATGAAAAATAATAGAAATTTAAATGGAAGCTGGATTGATATTCAGAATATATTTTGCTGCTTCTGCTATTAAACTACTAAAAACCATTGTTTTTTTAGTTCAGTTTGCGCCGTTATGTTGGCGCCGTTTTGTTACCGCGCCGTTTTGTTACCGCGCCGTTTTGTTACCGCGCCGTTTTGTCCTGCGCCATTTTGTCAGCGCACCCGAACATGCACGCCCGACCGCCCTTTACCTCTGGCAGACAATCGTAAAAATGATACGAGAAACGTTTATAATTAGAATGCCCCAGCCTACCCTCATTGAAAGATATTTAAATGTATGTTGGCCTACAACAGACTACGGAATACAACTGACGCATTAGGGAATATGCTAAGATTTTCTTACTTACTTATACAGTTTGGCGTTTCCTAAGAAGCAATCACCGTTATTACGGCTATGAAACTTAAAAATGATTGTCTAAATATTATCTAGAATACACTGCTTTGGTCCGTCTGTTTTGTCAAAAACTTGAAAACTTGAGAATAGACCTGCTGGTGTGTGACTGGGCGGTCTGCGGAGCCGTTTCAACGCCTAGGCACGTGTCTAGGGCTCCGCGCAACAGAGGGATCCCGCGGCAACACAAAATCGCATGCCAAATAAGCAACATGTTATACCAACTTTTACGTATGTTAAACTTAAATTTATTTTACACATGCAGTACAAAGAATGCTGTGTTAGCTAGCTGTGTCAGCAGTAAGCTTATACTTCTATATTAACAAATGTGACAAAATGACCCACATGCACATAGAAGGCAATGATTTGTATAGGCCTATCTAGGACTGATGGGTTGAGACGAAGAGTCGGGTTGCGTTCAGTGTTTAATCTAGGCACCTCTCGGGGTGTGGGAAGTTGGGAACTCCGCCCATACATGACTACCCTAACATGTCACCAAATTAATAATAATAGTTTTTAGTTGCTGTTTACAATAGTGTATAAAACGAGCTTTAAATTGACTACGGTTTTATGGGATTATAACGATAAAATCTACTAGTATAAGATATGATACTGTCTTATTTACACTGAGTATAATTTATTGTCAATATTTGTACAAAGACTGTTTTGAACAACTAATTGGAGTCTTTCCAGCGTTAACCAAAATAATTAGTTAAATTTAGGTCTATAGGTGCGTAAATTCAGATTTCAAACTGCCAAATTGCAAAAAGGTTTTGTTCCTTGAACACTTACTAAAACAACACCATTAGTCTACTATACATGGCTTCGTGCTTTTGGCAGTTCTTCCTTGGTTTGTGTAACATTTGTAACAATTCTGTGTCCTGGTCAGCAATGCAGGATCTTTTCGAGCAACAGGAATAAATAATAGTTTTCGATTATTTAACGATCCGGTTGACAAAACCGCCATCGGTTACAGTGTACAATTATACAGTTGAATTAA